>SJYC01026606.1:0-42088 GCA_006408675.1 Madoqua kirkii
GGGGGGGGGGGGGGGAGAGAAGGGGGGGGGGGGGGTTCAAAATGGGGGGGACACATGTGCACCCGTGGCTGATTCATGTCGATGTATGGCAAAACTACCACAATACTGTAAAGTAATTAGCCTCCTTTAAAAAAAAATAGTTTCTTTAAAACTGTTGTGTATCTAGGAAACCTTTACACTTCAAAATTTTGAGTTTGCTTGTCAAGGGCTCTGCTTATACAGGCAAAGTTCTAACATGATGTTAAAATATCAATATGGTACTGTATTCTGGAGAGTTGTTTCTTGTGCAAAAATGTAGACTTTTTTAAGGTTTTATTTTAGGTATTTTTAAAGTCTATTGAATTTGTTACTATATCATTTCTGTTTTATGTTTTGGCATGTTGCCACGAGACATGTAGGATCTTAGCTCTCCAACCAGGGACTGAACCTGTATCTCCTGTGCTGAATGGCAAAATCTTAAACACTGAACCAATAGAGAAATCCCACATGCAGACTCTCTTTTGTTCTTGTTATGCCTAAATGAAAGTGAAGTTGCTCAGTCGTGTCTGACTCTTTGAGACCCCATGGACTGTAGCTTACCAGGCTTCTCTGTCCATGGGATTCTCTAAGCAAGAATAATGGAGTGGGTTACCATTTCCTTCTCCAGGGGATCTTCCCGACCCAGGGATCGACCCCCCAGGGGTCTCCCACACTGGGGGCAGACACTTTAACCTCTGAGCCACCAGGGAAGTACTAACACCACGTCAATTCTGCCCAAAAATGTCTGAGAAGATTCACCACCTCGTTTTTCCCTGGTCTTATTGATTTCTGGGTCTGGCCTGGGGTTGGTCAGTCAGAAGCAGGCTGCCATTGACCAAGCAAAATGGGGACAGTGACCAACCCAGAGGGTTTTTCAGCCTGACTGTCCAGAGTTAATGCTTCTGAGCTGTCTCGAGGGGCAGAGCTGGCAGGGGCATTTTCCCAATGGCTGTCTATTTAGAGAAGTTGGTTTCTAGCTGAAGCCACATGTATCTCTATTTCAGATTTGCTAGGGTGTTTTTTTTTTTTTTTAAATTTTGCAAACACCTGGCTTCCCTGGTGGTTCAGACAGTAAAGCGTCTACCTGCAATGCAGGAGACACAGATTCAACCCCTAGGCCGGGAAGATCTCCTGGAGAAGGAAATGGCAACCTACTCCAGTACTCTTGCCTGGAAAACCCCATGGACGGAGGAGCCTGGTAGGCTACAGTCCATGGGGTCACAAAGAGTCGGACGCGACTGAGTGACTTCACTTTCTTTTTTCACCCTTATTTGGCTTGCCAAGTGGCGCTAGTGGTAGAGAATCCACCTGCCAGTGCAGGAGACACAGAGATGCGGATCTGATCCCTGGGTCTGGAAGATCCCCTGGAGGAGGGCATGGCAACCCACTCCAGTATTCTTGCCTGGAGGATCCTGTGGATAGAGCAGCCTGGTGGGCTACAGTCCACGGGGTCACAAAAGAGCTGCACGTGACTGAGCACATTTCACTTGTATCATATTTGATAATTAAGGAAGATACAGATGAAACCAGTGTTCCAAAGGCTTCTCTGATTTTCGCCCACGACCACTTCCTATAAAAGAAGCTCTCTGCTAGGTAAAAAAATTTCTGAGCAGATTTCAGAGCCAAATGAAATGATGCGTACTGAGCTGTAGAGACCAAGGGCGCCATCTAGTGGGAAAGCAGGAAGCTGCCACTGCAGCTATTGAATGAAATTTGCAGTGTAGTTGAAATTCCTGCCCCGTTATTCTTGTGGGGCCCAAGGAGGCCTCAATTCAAAAGCTCCAAGATATTGGCCTTTCTCTGTATATCTGTCTGTGGGGTTTAGAGGGGGCAAGAGAAGTCAGTTAGAAACTGCTTTGTCAAAGGAAAGGAAAGAAGCTTCCTTTGTGGGGTGTGGAAGATGCTCGCTGTGCCTTCTCCCAGATAAAAGGAGTCAGGAGCAGTCAGCCTGCAGAGGAGCCTGGAAGATTCTGGAAAGCCAGGAACCTCAGCCTTGGACAGCTATAGCATGGCTGTGCCAGCCAGGGACAGTCAGGGCTGGTCTGGCCAGAGCGCCAGGGAAGGAGCCCAGTTAAATGGAGCCCTGGAACCTGAGGTCTAGGGGAATTTGTACTCTCAGCTGGAGAAGGGTTTTCGCTCTCCTGTTTCCAAAGGCAGGTCCTCCCCTGTGGAAGTGGATTCCTGTCAGTACGCCAGAAGCGCCACCATGTGGCAGGAAAGAAATCTTCCTTTCCTTCTCATATGCCACAGTGGGCTTCCCTGGTGGCTCAGCGGTAAAGAATCTGCCTGCCAATGCAGGAGACACGGGTTCGATCCCTGGGGTCAGGAAGATGCCCAGAGGAGGAAATGGCAACCCACTCCAGCGTTCTTGCCTGGAAAAATCCCATGGACAGAGGAATCGGGCGTGCTACCGTCCACGGCGTTGCAGAACTGGACACGACTGAGCTCACACACACATACGCCACAGACCAAGTCCATGTGTGGCCATCTTATACCCTAATGGGGCCCATGGAGAGGATCTACTGGACAGCAAGGAGATCAACCCAGTCAATCCTATAGGAGATCAACCCAGTCAATCCTACAGGAGATCAACCCTTAATATTCATCGGAAAGACTGATGCTCAAGCTGAAGCTCCGATACCTTGGCCACCTGATATGAAGAGCCGATTCACTGGCAAAGATCCTGATGCTGGGAAAGATTGAAGGCAGGAGAAGGGGACAACAGAGGATGAGATGGTTCTATAGCATCACTGACCCAATGGTCATGAGATTGAGCAAACTCTGGGAGATAGTGAAGGACAAGGAAGTCTGATGCGCTGCAGTCCATGGGGTTGCAAAGAGTTAGACACGACTTAACAGCTGAACATCTTTCAATATGTGAAATACAATGTTTGATTTTTGAATGTTGAACTTTGCGTTCCTGGGATAAACTCTACCTGATCTTTTCATATATGGTATTGTGTTTTACTGCCTAATATTTTGTTAAGGAGTTTTGTGTCTCTCTTGACGAGGGATATCACGCAAACTCCGGGAGATGGTGCAGGACAGGGAAGTCTGATGCGCTGCAGTGCATGGGGTTTGCAAAGAGTCGGATACGACTGAGCAACTGAACGACAGCAAAGGAGGACCTGCGGTGAATCCACGCAGCCCCTTGTCCATTTGTGAGCCTCTCGGCGCTTCACGGGCCTGCCCGCTCTCAGCTTCTAGCTCTCAGCTTAACTGTCTCCTGCCCTGACTTGTACTGAGATTTTTAGAAGCCTTTACCTCCAGCCGACAGCATTGTTCTCTGTCTTCCTGCAGCCTGCAGGCAGCTTCCCAGTGCTCGGCCCATGTGCTCTGCTGCAGTAGGTCTCCACGTCTGTCGCCTCCTGGCTTGGCCGGGTCGGCGTCTGGTGTGGCGTTCCCCTGGAAGAGGATCTCCAGCGTTTGTATCCAGGAGGGAGAGGCCTGAGCCCAAGGGCTGGGAGGGGCCAGTGGAAAAGGCCAGTGAAGACTCCTGTCTGCGGGCCCCTGGCGTGGCCACCCCACTAGAAGTCATAAGAGCTGCGAAGTCTACCACGGGGTGGGATCATAGGGGCCAAGGCACTCTGCCAGTGCACAGCGCTCTCAAGAGCTGTTTATTGCCATTCGCTTGGTTCCATTTACTGCAAGCCCATCTGCTTTCTGGGATCTCTTTATTAGGAGAGAAGAGGTAGGTGGAGGAGGCCCAGCATCTCCCAGAGTTCAGGGCCACACAGGGATCGCCGTCATCACTGATGGCGGCAGTGGTGGGGTATCCTCGAGCCTGTGTGCGTGCTTAGTTGGGAGCCTAGTCCAGACCTCACCCTAGAGGTTCTGATTTAATCGGTCCAAGAGGAGGCACAGGTAGAGGGGGCAGACAGCTCTCCAGGGATTCCATGGTGCACCTGAGGCTGGGGACCCGGCGCTTTCCACCTGCCCCCTCCCCAGGCTTACAGATGAGTAAATAGAGGCCAGGCATGTAATGGTACTGACCTCACATCCCTGCTCCCTCTCACGGGGCACAGCGCAGAGCTGGGCCATGGACACCCCCTAGCAGGACTGAGTTTGCCCCACAGCAGCGCTGCGTCTGAGGCCCCTCTCTAGCATTTCAGATAAGAAAGAGTGTCCACATCTGTGACAAAGCTCTTCGGGGTCCCCCCACCACCTGGGGCAGCTGCCACTGTGTTTCACTGCTTTTAGCGAGACGTTCTGGGATGGATGTGAAGTGAAATTGCTTCAGTTGTGTCTGACTCTTTGCAACCCCTGTGGACTATAATCTGTCAGGCTCCTCTGTCCATGGGATTTTCGAGGCAAGAATCCTAAGTGGGTTGCCATTTCCTTCCCCTCTGAGATGGATATAAGCCAAGCAAACCTGTGACCTTTCACGCAGGCAGAGGGTCAGAGTGGACCGCTGTAAGTGGAGAGATCTGTTCAGGTGATGGTTACGGCAAGGTGTACACTGAGGTTAAGGAGAAACCCAGAAACCTTGGCAAAGGGCACTTCAGTTTATATCTAGGGGGACACACGTGGCTTGTTTTGTTTAGATGGAACATAGCTCACAAATGAAAAAGGTGGGAAATCCTTCGATGCACACCAGAGTCCTGTGTTGTCTCAGGTGGTGGTGGGGGTGTCTCAGAGGTCTTGCTTCTGCAGACATTCACTTGTTAGATGCCCTGTGTGTCAAAGGAGGAACACCTCTTATACAATTCAGACATTTTAAAATGAATGAAGAAATCAGGGTGCGTTTTACATGTTTGGATTTAACAAATGAATGCTTTCAAACACACACCCAGGTGTGTGATGCAAGATGATCATGCTGTTTACAAGATAATAGGATTTCTAAGAGTGTGGAATCATAACACACTGTTTAGGGGTATTGGCGTTTAGGCGGTGTCTGACAATGGGCCACAAGTATCAAGTTGTGTACTGAGCGTCTTTCTGTTGTGTGGGTGTCGCTTTATCAGTGGGCATCTTAGCTCGGGCTGGGAAGACAGAACAACACTGACCGAGTGACTTAACAGACATTCGATTCTCAGAGTTCTGGAAATTCCAGAACTAAGTGCTGGCGAACTTGGTTCCTGATGACACTGTTCTTCCAGGCTTGCAGACTTGAGTCCTCGCGTAAAGGAGAGAGACAGATCTCTTGTGTCTCTTCTTAGAGACACTAATCCCATCCGGAGGGCTCCAACCTCTGAACCAATTGTCTCCCAAAGGCCCCACCTCCTGATACCTTCACCCTGGGGGTTCAGGTTTCAGCATATGAATTTGGGGAGGGGGACACAATTCAGTCTGTAGCGCTGGGTGCCTTACAGCACCTGAGAGTCCTATCAGGGACACTTTTCCCGAGACCCTTTGTGAACATGAAGTTTGAGTCAAGGGTCCCTGCCTTTGCTCCCCTCCAGGGCCTGCCCTCTGCCTACTTACATTTTCTGAGAATGAGGGGCAGAAAGCAGGGAGGAGGGGCACCTGGGGGTACAACAGGGTCAAGGACACTGTTGATTACATAAGTCCTGATATGTCTGTGGCTCAGAGTACTATGTAACTGTTAAAAGGGAAGTTTAATTTGGGGCATAATTTTTGCTAATCAATCTGTATAAGCACATATACCATTTATGGTTGATCATTAAGTAACTTGTACAAAGGGTTCGTTTGATTTCCACACACACACGCCATTTAGTGTTCAGGGCCATGCTTGAACAAGGCTGTACTGCGCACGCACAGACACAGATGCAGACACACACACTCACATCTTCCCTCCTACGGGCCCTGGGCCCTGGCTCTTGCTGTTCTCCTCCCTCCCCCTCCATCAAGCCCCTGAGGGTCCTCTTTGGCACAGGGCCACCCTCACAGGAGGAGTGGGGGGCAGCAAGGGCCTGGGCAGTGGAAGTTGGCTGCATGTTTTCTGGGTGAAGGAAGATGGCAAGAATGCACGCTCAGCACAGCTGCCTCGCTCTTGAGCCCTGGGGACCCGGCCCCTGGGTGGGTCACCCTTGGCCTCACACCCCTCCTGGCCTCACCACACCCCCCCCCTACCCCCGGGCCAGTGAGGAGTCTGTCTCTGTGTGCCCTATACTCTCCAGGTGGTCCTCTTCCCTGGTGGGTACCAACTCTGGTCTGCCTGAGGCTCATTTGCGGATTTGGGGAGCCTGTCAAACGCCCCTGGGTGAGGCCCTGGACCCACTCTATTACCAGCACCTTCTGCAGCAGCAGCATTCCGGGAAGCGGTGTCTCACTGTTATGCTTTAGTGGACAGCTCCTGGGGCTTCTCAGGTGGCTCAGTGGTCAGGAATCTGCCTGCCAGCGCAGGAGATGCAGGAGACTCTGGTTCGACCCCTGGGTGGGGAAGATCCCCTGGAGGAGGAAAGGGCAACCATGCCAGTATTCTTGCCTGGAGAATCCCCTGGACAGAGGCATCGCATTGGACATGACTGACCATGTGTGCTGCTGCACACTGACAGCTCTTAGGAAGAGCGCTGACCCGATCCTTCTCTCCCAGCGCTTATGCCTCCAAATCGGATGAGTTCAGTAACTGTGTATCGAGCCCTGGGTTCTGGTCTGCAAATGCAAAGATGACAGAAGCACTTGGGTCTCTGGAGGGTACATTCTGCCTGGGTTCTGGGTTCAAAATGATCTGGATCCCCCTCACCGTTTATTGGGGAGTGCGGTGAAGTGTCATCTACATCTTCCTATCTGTCGAAGGAACACAATACACCCAGGGTAGTTGTGTGATCACAAGAGATGGAAGAAAAAGGCCTATGGATGGGGCTGACCCCAAGGGGGTGGGGGCAGAGTCAGCCAGCCAGAGCCTTGGGGTAGGGTACATTCTGCCTGGGTTCTGGGTTCAAAATGATCTGGATCCCCCTCACCATTTATTGGGGAGTGCGGTGAAGTGTCATCTACATCTTCCTATCTGTCGAAGGAACACAATACACCCAGGGTAGTTGTGTGATCACAAGAGATGGAAGAAAAGGGCCTATGGATGGGGCTGACCCCAAGAAGGTGGGGGCAGAGTGAGCCAGCCAGAGCCTTGGGGCATCAGTGGGCTGGGGGAGAGGAAGTGGGACCTTTGCCCTGGTCGGGGGCACTGGTGGGCCAGGGGCCCATCTCTTCCAGCTCCTCCCTCGACCCTGGCCCAGGTTCCCAGAACACAAGTCTTCCCACCTCGGGCCACCTTGGGAGTGGAGGCATCTGCGTTACAGCTCATCTCTGGTTTGCCCCAGAGTCAGGGGCTAGACTTCTGGACTCTTCCATCACCTGGGGACCTGGCCAAGCAGAGAGGGAAGGATCCTAGGAAGGAGGGCTTAGAGGTTTGCAAATGAGGAGTTGGCTGAGGCTGCTGCGGGCGGTAGGGATGTGGGGACCCCCCCCCCCACAGGCTCTCCGCGGCTCTCTGCCTCAGTCGCTGGGGCGGCTCCACCATCAGCCTCCAGGGCCCACGGTCCTGGTGCCTCAGGCGGAGCAGCCGCACGCAGGCACCGCGGTCCCGGCTTCCTGCAGCCCGGGTCGCGGTCCCCGCGCGGGCCAGGGATCCAGCCTCCGCGGGACTGTCGAGGGCGCAGCGGACTGGGACCCGCGGAGGCAGGAGGCGGGCGAGGCAGTAGCGCGTTTCCCATCCCCTCCCCTGCGCCCTAGACGGTGGGGCCGGCTCGGTCCGGGGCGGGGACCACTGTGGCCCCGGCGCTGACCTGGGCTTCCCGCCCACCTCCTCCGCGTCGTTGCCTCCCTTTCCGCTGCCCTTGGGGCCGAGCCCCAAGACAGAAGGTGGGTGGTTTCCTGCCTGGGTTACCGGGCTGAAAACGGGAAGGCCAAACCGTGGAGGCCTCTAGTGGCATTTTCAGGAGTTCATATCTACCTCATCGCTGCTGAGTTCATACTACCTCATCAGGAGTAAGGGACTCCATGCCTTTCCTAGACCGATGCCTGGCACAGGGGTCGAACTCTCTAGCGGTTGCTTGTTATTCTTTCAGGAGGTGTCTACAATTTCCCTCCTGCCGCCTTTTCCCGCCCCCTCTCATCTTGTAAACCACCCCAACCCCTAGGCATCTAACACTCTGTCCCCACCAGATTCCTCCTTAGTCACAACAATATGGCCTTGGTCTTTGTCTATCAAACAATCCCAGCAACGGCCCACCCCAGTCTTGGGCTGGAACCCTTGACAGTCTCCTCTGTCCTCTGGCCCTCTACACCCTAGAGACCACTTCCCAGGCGAGGACAATGAAGCCAGCCCTCTTAGAAGACTCAGTTTTTAACCTTGCAAAGGGCTTCCAGCACCACCCCCAGACCCCATTTGCAAATGCATTGCTCTTTACAAATAAAGCAGCAGAGAACATTGGATGCATGTGGACAATTTAACAAATGGATCAAAAGCTAGTGCTTTAAAAAATTGTAGCTCAATTCAGAAATGTCTTAACTTCAATAAGTAATTTGAACATCTTCTTCCTCATCCTTCTGTCATCACCAGATTATTCGAATTTTTCTCTGAATACAATTACTGTATTGTTTAAATGTTATTTTTAACAGAAAGGATGCTTTAGCCAGTTCAGTGGGGTTAACAAAATGAGAGGGAAATGCTTACGTGTTCTAAATCGCTTCAGTTGTGTCTGACTCTTTGTGATCCTATGGACTTTAGCCCACCAAGTTCCTCTGTCAAGGGGATTCTCCAGGCAAGAATACTGGAGTGGGTTGCCATGCTTACCTTCAGGGGATCTTCCCGACTTAGGGATCAAACCCGTGACTCTTTCGTCTCTGGCGTTGGCCGGCGGGTTCTTTACCACTAGCGCCTCCTGCGGAAGCCCGTTTATGTGTGGAGACACATGCATTTCATTGGCACTGGTCTTTACATGCTGCTAAGTCGCTTCAGTTTTGTCTAACTCTGTGTAACCCCAAAGATAGCAGCCCACCAGGCTCCCCTGTCCCTGAGATTCTCCAGGCAAGAACACTGGAGTGGGTTGCCATTTCCTTCTCCAATGCATGAAAGTGAAAAGTGAAAGGGAAGTTGCTCAGTCGTATCCAACTCTTAGTGACTCCATGGACTGCAGCCTACTAGGCTCCTCTGTCCATGGGATTTTCCAGGCAAGAGTACTGGAGTGGGGTGCCATTGCCTTCTCCTGATTTTTATATAAAATACAAATTATTCCTTATTAAAAAATTAAAAATTAAAAAAAGCAAGAGGGACAATTTCTGGCATAAGGTAGGTGACTATGCCTTTGTTGAAATTTACAAGATATAAATAAACACATGTAGCTCCATCCACTCATACATATATGCTCACAGACACAAAATTTGGACTCACTCTCTCATTCAGACAGGTTTCCTTTCCGTCTAACTTACGCTCACCTTTATTACATCACTGTACATCAGTGTGAATCATTTTCTCTTTGCTGTCTGCACTGCCCAGATCTGGGCGCGCGTGTGTAGGTGCTGCCCTCTGGTGGAACCTTTAAGACTTGCATGCTCAGCCGAAGGAAAGAAATCCCAGTTTCCACCTTTCAAGAGCTCAGTAAGCATTAGTTAATCGCACTGTGTGGTTGCATTTATTTAATGACTGACAGAGAAAGAGGAAATTATGAAGGACACAGAGAAAGAGAAGCCACAGGAAAACCCCCATGGAGTCTACGACAGTGATGAGTACCAAGTCGCCTCCGGTAAATATTTGTTAATTGATTAAAAAGATAAGCCTGAAGGCTGTATGTAGATAGACTGGGATTCTGTGACAGCAACCGAAGTGACCCAGGTTCCATACAAATACCGAGAATCCTGCTGGATCTGGACATTTTTCAATATTCATTCTTGTCATCACTTAATCCACCCAGCCCTGTGGCAGAGATGCAAGGCTCCTCTCTATCAGCTGTTTGGGTTACAGCCATTTTCTACTCAAAGGGAGTTAAAGGGTTTTGAGATGAAACATGCATTCTTGAACAATGCAGTCTCTGTCCTGGGACCTTGATTCAACCTGGCATCCATATCTGATGCACAGCAGCAGTTTCACTCTGATTCCACGCAGAGGGAAATAACATGCTTTGCTGGAAGGAGTAGGTCCAGGAGCTGAGAATTTAGTCAGCAAATAACAGGTCGGGATGGACAGGCACTGTGGCACGTTTGACCATCGTCTTGGCGAACCTTAAAAGATGGACTGCCTCTAACTACACCTGTTCCTCCTTTAGCTGCCACAAAGAAAGACCAGCACCTCTGCCCAGGAGAGAGGCTGCCACTGAGTAGAGACCAGGCTCTCTTCAGAGCCAGAAGCGATACCTCACCCCCCCTTCCAGCCAAGACATGAGGAGGATAAAAACAGCAAATCTCACAGAGAAGGTTTTCCTGTGAGCCGAGGTAACAGGTTTCTTTGGAGTAAGAATAAAAGCAAGAATTGCCATTTAACTCTTAGGGAAAAAGAAAGGAAGCCTCTGTTCAGAGGAACAGAGGTTTAATACAGGGTTTGGGGTTTGACACGCTGTGAGAAGAAACTGGGGGAGGGAAAGAAGGTGGGAGGTTACAGAAAGATCTGGAAGGACAGCCTGAAACCCCTAAGGGGTGCTTTCTCTATAAAGGTTGGTAGAAAGTTGCTACAATTCTCAAGAACCTCTGGGAAATCTCCCACCCAGTCTGATATTTGCCAAGAAGCCTAGAAAACACTGTGAACCTTGGGTCTGGTTGGGCCCCTGGGGATATATAATACACCCTGAGCCGAATATAAATGATTCGGGGATTATTCTTATTGAGAATCCTTTCACTGGCTGCCCTCCGATGACAGCCTCATCCTTCTCCAAGGATAGCCACCACAGCTCCCCAGCAGACCGTGGCAGCCTGTCCCTCTGGTGGCCCCAGTGAGCCATGCCTACTGGTTCTCATACTCCCTGCTGAGCTGGTCCTGTGATCAACTTAATTAACAGTATTAAGAAGCAGGAGAACATGGTGCTCTTTTCTGTCTTAAGCCGTGAGGTTTGGCAGTTTCTGCCTTTGCTTTATTGGAAGCCCTGAGCAGCTGGGGCGGAATTCTGGCCACTCTGCTAGAGGGACCAGGTAGAGGAGAGGCCTGTGTGTCCCAGCTCCCCAGCTGAATCCAGTCCCAGCCTGCCCACAGCTGAATGCAGGCATGGGAGTACCACCACCATGCCCATCACCAGTCCAGATGAATTGCAGAATTGTGAGCAAATAAAATGATTGCTGAGTTTAAACCACTAAGTCTCAGGGTGGATTGTACATGGTAAAAGAGAAGTGAAGCCCTCACTTTTCCTAAATCTGACAGAGCTCCTACTTAAGGTTTCTAAATGGAATTTTCTTAAAATCCATTTGCCACACCATCTTCCACTCTAAGTCTTATCCAGTCAGGGTTGTCATATACAGTTGTAGGGGTTGGGCACTGCAACAGGGGATCCGGCCAAGGGAGCCAGTGAGGACTGCTTGCCGGGCCTAGAGAGGGCAGCCTTTCTAAGTCATGTAAGGGAGACTCTGACAAAGAATATTCAGTTGAATTAAACCCCAAATTATTGACCTGGCCTCCAAGTTTCCTTTAACTGCCTGATGCCACCTTCAGTCCCCACTCCAGCCTTCTCCAACCCAGTTTCTCATTACTTGCCCGTGGTATTAATCCAGCTGAGTCCCCCTTCTGGCCTTCCTCAGACGTGCCCACTCTGCTTTCCATTAATGTCAGTTTCCAAACTGAGGCTGTGCCTTCCAGGGTGGGAGACAAGTGCAGCCACCAACCCTCTGTGGCCTTAGGCACCATGTCCTCTCTTTTAGTCTTGTAAACCTCAGAGGAGCTGGTGTTTACTTGCATGCTCAGTCGCTAAGTCGTGTCCGACTCTTTGCGACCCTGTGGACTGCTGCCTGCCAGGCTCCTCTGTCCATGTAATTCTCCAGGCAAGAATATTGCAGTGGGTTGCCATTTCTTTTTACTTACAGACACACTTTTAAAGGATTGCCAAGCACATTAAAGTAAGGAGGAGCAGTGAAGCCACCTGCTGGCATTCTGTGTCTGTCTCCATAGGTAGAGGACCGAGCCCAACGGGACGGGAGTGGCTCTGACCCCTGGAGGGTTGTGTTCCACTGGACACAGGTTCAGAGGCACTGCATGAGCCAGAGGAGCTGGTCTCCTGGGGAAATTCTTTTCCTCACAATTCACAGCACAACCAGAATGCAGAGTGTTCCAGCAGGCTGTGCAAATGGACCGGTGTGACACGGGATACACGTTGTCGAACTTTGTAATCTTACCCTCTATTAAATATTCAGCACAGATGATTCGATCTCTTCCTTTTCTCAGTTTCTCCGTTCTTCCTCTCCATCCCCTTCCCTTCCTGCCTCTTTTCCACTTTTTCTTTTTTTAGACTGCCTTTTGGGAATGCCCATTCAGAATGGCTTTCCTGTCGAGGATGCAGCCAAGGGGATCTCCAGGTGTGGGGCGAGCGTACAGAGTGTTTTCTTTCACTCTGGATTCTTTTTAATATAAATTTATTTATTTTAATTAGAGGTTAATTATTTACAATATTGTAATGGTTTTGCCATACATCAACATGAATCTGCCACTGGTATACACGTGTTCCTCATCCTAAACCATGCCCCCGCCTCCCCGTACCACCCCTCTGGGTCATCCCAGTGCACCAGCCCCAAGCATCCAGTATCATGCACTGAACCTGGATTCTTTAGAGAAATCACAGTTGCAGCCTGGTGGGGCTGAAGAAGCAACCACTTTGAGATGCGAATCCCACTGGGATCATCTCTGATCCTACCCTGACAATAGCCAAGGAGCCCCCTGTCGGGGAGGGAAGGGATTAAGTGCTCACTCGGAGGGGATGGGATGCCTGGCCCTGGGCAGGACAACTAGCCTCTCAGGAAGTGAAGCTCAGCATCATTCAGGGAAGCAGGCTAACCTGCCGATTTCTAGGCTCATCATTATTAAGGGTTGTCCATCTAGGCCTTTGATCTCTACAAATATTGAAGGATGAGGCCTGAATGCAAAATATTTGCCCTGGAACAATAGTTTGGCACCTGGGGGCTACAAAATAAATTAGTAGTAATCATACTTTTATTATAAAAGTTTTAATTGCTACTTTTGAATGGGCAAATATGCCCTGTTAAGTGCTCTTCTGTATTACCTCATTTAATCACGACCAAAAACTCCATGACTTCGGTAATGTCTACCTAACCTGTGTCATGAAGGTGAGAGCACTGAAGCTCAAAGTTGAAGTAATGTTTCCAAGCTGGTCGGTGGTAGATCTGGGAGTCAGATCGCATCCGAGCAAGGCCCACGCTTGCATTTTTCCCTGTCTCCCTGCCCTGCCCACCAGGCTGTGAGCATCGGCCAGGGCTCCGGCAGCACAAATAAGGCTCCCCTGGGAGCAGAGAGACGCTTGATCAACCTCCTACACCCTTCCTGCCCACAGCTGCCATCTCTAAGCAATGCTACAGAGCAGGTCCTTCTGGACTGCTCTGCCCTGTGCTGGGATGCTGCCTTTGAGGAATTCTGGAATAAAAGCAATGTTTCTTATAACAAGTTGCCTTATTAGATCTGGGAGTCAGATCGCATCCGAGCAAGGCCCACGCTTGCATTTTTCCCTGTCTCCCTGCCCTGCCCACCAGGCTGTGAGCATCGGCCAGGGCTCCGGCAGCACAAATAAGGCTCCCCTGGGAGCAGAGAGACGCTTGATCAACCTCCTACACCCTTCCTGCCCACAGATGCCATCTCTAAGCAATGCTACAGAGCAGGTCCTTCTGGACTGCTCTGCCCTGTGCTGGGATGCTGCCTTTGAGGAATTCTGGAATAAAAGCAATGTTTCTTGTAACAAGTTGCCTTATACTGAGTCTCTGGGGCCCTGGCCAAGCCTCAAGGCTCTTGCTAGCTATACAGAAAGCAGATTTGGTTTCCAAGAACAGTGGGCTGTTTCCAGTCCACAGTGGGGGTGGTGTGGAGGGTCTGGGCTGCGAGTGTGGACGCAGGCCCTTCCCTGTTCTCCACCTAGGTGCATGTCCAGTGTTCTCCATTGCAAGGGAGGAATCAAGTCTGTGATGCCTATTTTCAGATCTGATGGACATCTGTAGTTTCTTCAAAACTCTCTTTACAAGCCCATCCATTCCTTCTAGTGAGGCCATGAGAAAATCTAATATGGTGTAAATGCAGTTGTCTCTTGGAATGAATTTTTTTAAGCAGAGATGACAAGTGCTTTTGTAAGGAGAGAGCATTCCTCGTCTCGACCCCCTCAGTGGGAGCTCTAGTGAGAGGGTGGCTGGTGTGGGACAGGAGGTGGGACAGTCAGCTGGCTGGGCCATGCTGCTTCTTCCATCTGCCCCTGATATTCATGAAGTGCTTGGCAAGGGATGTCACATTAATAGTCTCTCCATTTTCCTCCCAAGTCTGGACTTCAGGAAAAATCCAGCCAGGAGGCAGGGGAGAGTGGGGAAGAAATATACCTGAAGACAGAGGTTAGGGTCTTATGACATTCTGAGTATGATAGAGATTAGATTTCTTTTTTTTTTTTTTAATTGTTTTGGCCTTGCTGAGCGGCATTTGGGATTGATCTCTGACCAGAGATCGAACCTGTGCCCTGCAGCTGAAGCACAGAGTCTTAACCACTGGCCTACCAGGGAAGTCCCTAGATTTCATTGTTTATCTATTTAAACTTTGTCTCAATCCACGTGGAGTAAGTATCATTATAAAGCCCACTGGAACAAGCTACCGAGAAAGGCAGTGGGGTCATAGACCCTGGATTTCTCAGAGAAGGAATTCTGTCAGCTCCTGTCCATCCTGGATACTTGAATACTGTGTCTGTGTAATGCCAGAGCCATGGATGGGCAGAGACTCCCGACGCGCACACCTTGGAGTGCATGCCTTTAGGGCTCCGAGAATCAAAGAGCAGGGGACCAGCACTCTGCGTTTGAAGCTGGGGCGCTGGGTTTAAGGACTATTCTCACTTGCCTGATCAGACCTTCACCAAGTCTCCTGACCCCCCAGGCCCACCTTCTCATTTGTGAATTGAGGACCCATAATGATGATGGTGGAAAGGATGTTTCTTTCTTGAGGAAGCCACAAGGATGCCATCAATTAACACATCTGGGGAACTGTTTCATCAGCCCCAGCACGCTCCACAGATGTAAAGCATAGATGTGCCTACATATTTGAGACCATCTCACCACCATGCCTGGCAGAATGTCACAGGCGGAGGATGCGCTCAAGAAGAATACATTTATAATGTCCTTTTCTGGTTACATTTTAACAGTCATGGTTATTTTTCTAGAGCAGGATATCAACATAAAAATTTTTTTTTGTATCACAGATCTCTTTGAACATCTGATAAAGCCATGAACATTTTCTTCCTCAAAAAGAAAAAAAAGTCCAATCCTCCCCTCCCCCAACAGAAAACTAAACCCTGCTAAAGCATATATCCCATAACATTTACTACAATTTCAAGGGGCTCATAGTTTCCTGTGATGCCCATCTCAGCTTAAGAAAATGCCTGTGTTGGAGATTTTCAGGCTTCAGGTCTCTGAAGTTTGGGACAGAAATAGACTGTGTAGAAAAATGAACACAAGACTGATATGTAGCATTTGGCTGGGAAAAATTCTAGAGGGAATCTCCCTGAGATTGTTGACACCAGTGGTAAAGAATCTGCCTGCCAGGGCAGGAGACCCAAGAGACGTGGTTCGATCCCTGGGTTGGGAAGATCTCCTGGAGTAGGAAATGACAACCCACTCTAGTATTCTTGCCTGGAAAATTCTATGGACAGAAGATCCTGTTGGGCTACAGTCCATGGGGTCGCAAAGAGTCACACAAATGACACGTCTGAGCAAACATACATAGCGAGTCTTATTTAAATGAAAATGTGTTCAAGCTAAAGAAAGGGATTTGCCCCGTACATGTGGCCACCCTCAGCTCTCTGAGGCTTTTGTGCAGAAAGTTGTGGTAAGATATCTGAATCCTCCTGTCTCCACAATAGACTGCTATCCGGTAACAGCAGCGAGGTCTCCTTACCCAGGGTGAGGCTCCTCCAGGTCTCTGGGATGCTACTCAGAGTCCGGCTTATCGGGGATCTGAGAGCCTCTTGCTAAAGGTCCTGGCTGTGTCCACCCAGGCGCATCTCAGGGGGACTGGAGTTTACCTCCAGCAACATGCTATTTTTGGCTTAGCGCTGTTTTTGCAAAGTAGGATTTCAGGCGTTTTGGCGACAGGGAATTCAGGACCAGGGCCGGCTCAACAGACGTGGAAACATAAAAGACCACAGCAAGATCCAGTCAGACCGAGTGAGGACACATCCAGAAATGCAAAAGGAAAAGGGAGAAAATAGCTGAGCAGAAAAACGCAGCGTCACAGGTTTCCCACCCAGCTGGGACCTTTGATGAACAGCGAGGAAGGTATTTGCTCCCCGGGGGTGCTTCAAGCCAGCCAGGGAGCTTGCTTTTAAAGCTCTAGGCGCGCTCCCTCGTGTCCTCAGGTGGTTTATGGCATCTCGGTTATTGGATGTGAAAGTTCCCCCCATGAGAGATGCCCGGGTTGCCCGCCTGACCGATCCCACGCTCGCTGGGATTCCGGGACTCAGGGCCCCCAGGGAAGGCAGATGGGGGCAGTCTCGCAGGTTGGCTCCCGCGCCCCCAGCTAGATCAAGTGGCGCCACGCAGGCAGCTGGAAGGCACCCACAGACAGAAACCCAGCACCATGCTCAGAAAGCTCCACTCCATCCTTCACTCCGGCCCGCACAGGAAGGCGGAGGTGGCGGAGAGCCCTTACTACCACGGCCCCAGCCCCGCCGTCAGGCTGATCCGCAGCAGCTCCGTGTACGTGGTCGGGGATCACGGCGAGAAGTTCAGCGAGTCCTTAAAGAAATACCGGAGCGCCGGCAGCATGGACCCCAGCCTGTACTACCTGCAGCAGGAGGGGGACCGCGCGTGGATGCTCTCGCGCACCCAGGACTGCCTGCAGTACTTACAGGAGCTGCTGGCCTTGCGCAAGAAGTACCTTAGCAGCCTCAACGACCTGAAGCCCAGCCGCGCCCCGGGCTCTCCTCCACCTCCTCGAAATCCTCCAGGGGCATAAAGAAGTCCGCCGCCAAAGAAATGAAGGTAAGTGCCACCGTGGGCTTCCCTGGTGGCTCAAATGGTAAAGGAATTACCTGCAATGCTGGAGACCCGGCTTCGATCCCTGGGTCAGGATGATGCCCTGGAGGAGGAAATGGCAGCCCACTCCAGTATTCTTGCCTGGAGAATCCCATGGACAGAGGTGCCTGGTGGGCTATCATCCATGGGATCAGTTGGACATGGCTGAACAGCTAACACTTTTCATTTTCTTTCAAGTGCCCCCAAGAAATGCTATGGACAAGAGCATTTTTCTGAGAGGCGAGTGGGAATCCTGGCTCGTCCAAGCACAGCTTAATTAATCTGTGTGTTCTGGGCCACAGCTCCAAGACCTTAGAGAGTCTCCGTGGCTATCTCCCTGGCCTGGGAAGGGTGGCTGGTCCCATGTTGAGTTTTTGCATGGAAGCCGTCGGGGAGGACAGTTCTGGCATCCCCAGAGCAGCCCAGGAGGAGGGCTTGGGCTTGGTCTTCAGGCCAACAGCTTGCCTGTCTCTTACTGCCCCTTCCTGGGTGAGAGGAGGCTTCTATGACATCTGCATAACAGCACATCACTTCAACACATCACTTCTCAACAAGTTATTGTTGTTACCTTTATTAATACAATCACATCTGAAAGTCCCAGTGAAAAGCAAACATTGGGAGGATTAGCTCTGTCTGTGTGAGGTGCTCAGGTACTCAGGGGACCCAGTCACAGCCTGAGAGAGAGTCTGTGAGTCCAGGAGACAGAATAACAACTTTGCTGGGCACTGGAGTCTTCCTGCCCAGGCAGACCAAGCAGGAAATCAGTGAAGGGAAGGATCCACATCTTATGGTTTCCCTGGTGGCTCAGACGGTAAAGAATCTGCCTGCAATGAAGAAGACCTGGGTCAGGAAGATCCCCCGGAGATGGGAATAGCTACCCATTCCAGTGTTTTTGCCTGGAGAACTCCATGGACAGAGGAGCTTATTGGACAACAGTCCATGGGGTCGCAAGAGTCAGACGTGACTGAGTGACTAACACTTTCACTTGTACTTAATCACAGTGTTTGTACACATTATGTTTTTTGGAGGTAATTCCAATAATGCCAGAAGAGAAGGGGGGAGAAAGTCCTTCGGGATCACAGAAGAACAGCTGAGGCTCGGTGACCAGATTTTGCTAAGACCCAAATCTCATTGCTACTTGTTCCTTTGTTCCTTAATTTTTTTTTTTTTTTTAATGTCTGAAGTTTGAGGCTGTTTCAAATCCCCATCAATCATTCTCCTGAGCTCTAAGGTGTTCAGAGCAGGCCTTTCTGCCCTCTCACCCCCTACCCCATGCTGACTGCCTCCCCAGAGTGTCCTGCAGGTCTGCAAGTCCCATTAACACTGACTAGCTGGTCTGTTATCAGATCTCTAGGGCTTGGCCTCACCCAACTGGTTTCAACTGTCTGCACTTTATCCCATGTGGGAGCAGTGTAAATAACCATTTGAACTCTCAAAGTAGGTCAGTATTGGGGCCCATATGAAGAATCCTACTCTCAGGTATGGGTACTGACCCTGCAGCCAGCCAGCTGTAGATTTGGGGGCCTGACACCCCTCCTTCAGGGCCACCTCCTCCTTTGTGGTCACCTCCAGTGACAGAGGGGGGTCACCTCCAGTGACAGAGGGGGTCACCATGGCTTCTGGACTCCTCTCCAGCTTGACTATCCTGGGGTTCTCAGCTCCGGTTAGACTCCCTCCAGGTACTTTGTGCATGCGTGTGTGCTAAGCTGTTAATTTTTTTTTTTTTTTTAATGTCTGAAGTTTGAGGCTGTTTCAAATCCCCATCAATCATTCTCCTGAGCTCTAAGGTGTTCAGAGCAGGCCTTTCTGCCCTCTCACCCCCTACCCCATGCTGACTGCCTCCCCAGAGTGTCCTGCAGGTCTGCAAGTCCCATTAACACTGACTAGCTGGTCTGTTATCAGATCTCTAGGGCTTGGCCTCACCCAACTGGTTTCAACTGTCTGCACTTTATCCCATGTGGGAGCAGTGTAAATAACCATTTGAACTCTCAAAGTAGGTCAGTATTGGGGCCCATATGAAGAATCCTACTCTCAGGTATGGGTACTGACCCTGCAGCCAGCCAGCTGTAGATTTGGGGGCCTGACACCCCTCCTTCAGGGCCACCTCCTCCTTTGTGGTCACCTCCAGTGACAGAGGGGGGTCACCTCCAGTGACAGAGGGGGTCACCATGGCTTCTGGACTCCTCTCCAGCTTGACTATCCTGGGGTTCTCAGCTCCGGTTAGATTCCCTCCAGGTACTTTGTGCATGCGTGTGTGCTAAGCTGCTTCAGTCCTGTCTGATTTTTTGCAACCCCCTGGACTGTAGTCTGCCAGGCTCCTCTGTCCATGGGATTCTCCAGGCAAGAATACTAGAGTGGGTTGCCAGGCCCTCCTCCAGGGGATCTTTCTGACCCAGGGGCAGAGCCACGTCTCGGGTCTCTTGCACTGGCAGGTGGGTTCACTAGCACCACCTGAGAAGCCCTGTGGTCTCTGTAGCCTTGAAATATTGAGTTTGTTCTGTCAACTTGTGTGCTAGGGAGAAAGCTGGGGACAGAGTGTGAGCACAGCTATAAATTTGCAATCTTCATAGTGAGTAGGTACCGTGTATTCAAATCATTTCAGCAGAAATACTTCCTTACTTCCTAATCATTCTACAGAGGGTCTGAGAGGATTCATATACCAGCAGCATAAGGTGGCAACAGACATTGGAAAGCTGGGAGAGAAAAAGCATCCACAGAAAATCAAGATGGCTCAAGAAAACATGCAAATCCTACAGCTGGGTTTGGCTTTGCACTTCCTGGGAGCTACAACATAAAAAGAGCAGGACTTATTTCAAAATTCTGACTATCTAAGAGGAAGAACCATACCTATTGCTTATGGGAATCCAGACTTTCCCCAGGTTTAAATTCTAAGCTTTCTCATAGAGGATCTGATACCGGGAACCATGGGTGATGTCATTTGTAACGCTCTCACTGATATTTTAGTACCAGTTCATCAATAAGTGTATCATTCCTTCTTTCCTTCCTTCACTTAACAACACATATTTATTGAGCACATACTATGTGTCAGGAACTCTCCAAGATGCTGCTAAACAAGCCAAAGTTCTTATTCTCATGGGTGATCATTCTTGTGGGAAAGGCAGGCAGTGACCCAGGGCGCAGATTTCTCAGAGCCCTTGCGGGTGGCCACCAAGTAGCACAAGGCACGTATCTTAGTGAGGAACTAGGGAAGGGACCTGGCTGTGTAACTCCTGCAGGTCCTTTCGGACCCAGCAGACGATTCAGATGCCAGAGGCACGGGGGTTAGGGGGGAACCACACGCCCTTCCGAAATCTCTGTCAAAGTCCCCTAACGATGTGGTGCACCCTCCGAGGGAAAAAAGCCCCTGAGAAGTTAAAAGCTGTCCTGCTGTGTTTCTTGCTATTCCCACCCCCCACCCCCCCAGCACTTTGGAAAGCGAATTGCTGTCCTCAAGCCTGCTTTGGGTCTGGTCTGGGATGAGACTGGCCTCAGCCCTGGCGAGTTTCTCCCCTCACCTTGTTCCCATGGTAATGTCTTCAAGCTGCCAGAGTCTCCAGGTTACTTTCCTGCTCTCTTTTCACTCCTCCTTCTCACACATCACTTTCTTTCAAGCTTGGCTCTTTTTTTTTTTTTTTTTTTGGAGGGGTGGTAAAATAGGCATAACACAGTTTTTACCATTTTCTCTGTGGCATTTCATAGCACCGTAAATGAGTGCTTTTCAGGGTCCTCAGATTATGGGTAATGAAGTCTATCATAGTCAATGAATTACAAAATTAAGTGCTTTTCTTTGATATAATATACATATCTTTTAAAGAAAAATGTGCAACCCTGTGTAATATCAAATGGTTAACTGCCAGACAGAAGTCAGAGCTCTTTACCCCAGAGCTTTCTGTAAGCTTTTCCAAAAGATCATTTACATAGACCCATGATAATTCAGCCCAAAGACAGTAAGCCCTAATTAACATCTTTTTAGAATGCTTTTCGAAAGTAAATTAGTAGAAACTAGAAAATGCATTCCTTTAAGAGGTCATGGAGGCTCTAAAAATACTTCATTTAGAAATTAGGAGAATGTTTTTATAAAATGTTTGACAACTCTCTTATTTCTTAAAATATAACTCTCTTTAAAATTCTTTAAAAAATTAAAATTTACCCAAAAAAAAATGGAAGTTACCATTTGAACCATTTTTAAGTGTACAATTAATTCTCTGGGAGTAAGCATAATGCTCTGTAGCCCACTACTATCCATTCCCAGAAAATTTTTATCAGCCCAGACAGAAAGTCTGGGCCCATTAAGCAGTGACTCCGCATTTTCCCTTTCCCCTCGACTTCTGTATTCTTCTTTCTGTCTCAATGAATTTTCCTCTAGGAACCTCATATAAATGGAATCTCACGGTACTTGTCTGTCTGTGACTGGCTTCTTTCTCTTAGCATAGTGTTTTCAAGGTTCGTCCATGTTCTCAGAACCTCCTTCCTTTTTAACAGTCATGAGCTTGGGCTTTTTCAAATATTTATTTTTATTTTATTTATTTGGCTGCACCAGATCTTCGTTGCAGCATGTGGGATCTGTAGTTGTGCTCTGTGGATTCTTAGTTGCAGTTCGTGGGATCTAGTTTCCCGATCAGGAAGTGAACCCCGGGCCCCTGCGTTGTGAGTGCGTAGTAGTCAGCCCCTGAACCACCAGGGAGCTTGGGTTTTGATGGGAGGTGAGGAGGCAAAGTTTGAGATTACACTCGGGTTTTGTCCAGAGTGTTCCTCAGCACTTGGGGATTGCTCAAGGATTGCTCAGTACCTGAGGATTGCGCCCCACATTTCTAGGGCCTGATGAACAGGTGAACAGCCGGCATCCCTCTGTGAGAACTCAGCCACCCAAGGGGACCTGAGTGGACCACAGTGTCTGGACTACCAGGGAGGCAGTTTGGGGTTGGCTGCAATGCACTCAAGAAACTCTGCCCAGAAGGTTTGGGAGGAACTATTTTCCAAAGCTAAGGTTCCTTGTCACCTACCCCAGTCCGAAGAAATGTCTATTTCTGTGTGTCTTCTAGCTCTGAGCAGCTTGGATTCCTGATATGTCTGCCTGGATGAATGAACCAGCTCTTCAATGTACACCTCTCCCAGCACCAATCCCCTTTCCACCCCCCACCCCCCAACTAAAGAAATTCACCTGCTACAAGAATAATTTAAACAGAGCCAGTGGAATTCTGAAGAATGCCTGCCAAATGTGATTGATTTTTATTTAAAGTGGTTTTGCTCTGATAATAGATAGCTTTCAGAATAAATTTTTTATCATTGGCCATTCAATCCTGCTTCATGAAATAAGACCATGTCAACAGCAAATAGATTATTTTTTCTCCCCTACGGTAGAAGGATCTAAATCCAATTCACCTAAGGAGATTCTAAATCATCCATCTGTAAATGGCATATTTGATGGGGAAGCCAGTCCTGGATTCCCATATACCCCTGGGAATTATTTTTCAGTTCTGTTGGGGGGAATTTCTGCAAACATGGTATATGAAAGTGCAGGTTTTCTGTGAGCATCAGTTACTGGAGGCCTCTAGTACTGGGTCTGCATCTGGTTGGCAGAGTTAAAGGGCAGTAAACATTCAGTACGAACTGCAAAGAATTTCTATTATGCTTGGCAGAGTTCCCCAGAAGGTGACAGACAGTAAAATGATGACTGATAACAGGGTATCCAATCCCTGCAGCCCCCTCAGTCAGCTCACAAGATGGGAAATTACATCCCCAGTCTATCTTCCAGACACCTGCTGCTTGCTCGGCTTAGCAGCAACACTTCCTCCTCCCATTTCCCTCTCCACTACACCCCACTCACCCGGCTAACTTCTTGTCTTTTTAAGACAGCAGAGAAAGCACTGCCCCAGGAAGCCATTTCTCATGTCCACAGTCTAACACGGTGGATTTCTCCCTTCCCTGGGTCTGGCCCTTAACTGAGCACTTAGCTCCCAGCACCTAGCACTCAGCATGCAGCACTGTAATTGTCATTGATTTGCTGTGTCTGCTACTGGCCATGAGCTCCTTGAATGGAGTCACCACGTCTTATTTATCTTTTTGTCTCCAGCTTCCAGAGAAGCTCCAGGCATACAGTAACTCAATAAACAAATAACCTGAGAAACCCCAGTTGTAATTTAAGAAGAAAACTGAAAGGTTTATGGGAGACTTGGTTTTCAGTGAGTGGAAAATTGTCTTTTGTTTTTAATAGAGGAGAATATATTTGGGTGTATTCACATGAAATGATATCCTAATAATTAAAGCGTCCCATGTGTAATGAATCCAAGTTTATTATCTAAGGGACATAGTTTTTTGGTAAACAGTTTTTTCTAAGTTATATTTACTCATTAAATGAAATTTATAAAACACAGAAAAGTTGAAGAAAATTGAAATAACTTAGAATCATATTGTCCAGAATAATCACTCTAAAATGTTTAAATATATATTTTATCATTTATTTCCTGTATAGTTGTAGATATGTATGGTAGTGTTGCCAGATATTTAACAGGTCAAAGGTTAAAAGTCATTCATTTTTAAAGGTTCTTCTACATATTGTTTTCCCGAAATATTTTATAATTTATGCTTTCATCAACAGTGAATTAGAAGGCTCCTATTGTATTTTATCAACACCAAGTAATGTCATTAATTTTAAAAGTCTATTGATTTAATAGATAAACTGAATTATCTAATGTACTTGTTTTGAATTATTGTTTGAACAAAGAAAGGCCCTCTTGTTTTATCAAACCAATGTATACACTTGATGAATGGACTGCCCATCATGTCTTTATACATTTTGGCTCTAGAAAACTTTACTTATATGGATTCACATCAAGAATGTGAGCACATTTCTGCCACATGGTTAAAAATATTTTCTTAATTTTATATATAGTTCAATTTTACTTGACAGTACAATTTTATTTATCATTTAAAATATTACCAGTTTTTATGTAGTTAAATGTGTCGGCTTTTGTCTTTGATACTTCTTTGTTTCATGCTTAGAAATCCCTTGTATGTCTCAAGGTCAGTTACATGTTTGCCATTTTCCTCCTTTTTTTCCCCAGTAGTTCCATAAAAACCCCAACCCTTTTATCTATCAGCAATTTATTTTTACACATAGTGGGAAGTGAGAATCTTATTTGAAATTTTTCCCAGATAGCAAAGATTCAACACCATTTATTGACAAATCTATCCCTTCTCTCATTGGCTTGTAATGTTTTACTTATCATGTGTGAAGAGCTTTATACTATGCTTCAAGGCTATTAATTCAGTTCAATTAGTTAGGCTTTGAAGAGTTTCATAAGTGTGAGCAAAAAAAATTCACTTACTGTTTTGCTAAAGTGAAAGGATCATTTAGGTGACCTTTAAGGGGAGGAGTAGAGAAGGTACCAGGTACTACCAAAGGAAATAATGGCTTTAAGATGACAATGCTGGAGAAAAAAGACAGCTTGTCAGACTGTGAGTCTGCAACATCCAATACCAAACACAGAAGAGGTACATCTATGCTTCCAAGATGATTGTAATGCTTAGCTATAAGAGGGAACTCCCAGGCTTAGTTACACTATAGTTTGTGACAAACCCTGCCCCTCCTTTTTATCTTTTTAGTCTGATTTTTCTCAGCTCTATTGTCTACATCACTATCTGGTTGTTGTTCAGCTCTGACAAGTCTACCAATAGCTTATCTATTGAAAATGTGGATGTGGATGTGTCTACATATGTATTTAAATTTCCATGATTATACCTTTTCCCACATTGTTTGTTTGTCAGATATATAGTTCTTTTTTTTTTTTTTTTTACTGAAGTATAGTTGACCTACGGAGAAGGCAATGGCACCCCACTCCAGTACTCTTGCCTGGAAAACCCCATGGACGGAGGAGCCTGGTAGGCTGCTGTCCATGGGGTCGGTAAGAGTCGGACATGACTGAGTGACTTTCCTTTCACTTTTCACTTTCATGCATTGGAGAAGGAAATGCAACCCACTCCAGTGTTCTTGCCTGGAGAATCCCAGGGACAGTGGAGCCTGGTGGGCTTTTTTTTTTTTTTTTTTACTGAAGTATAGTTGACCTACGGAGAAGGCAATGGCACCCCACTCCAGTACTCTTGCCTGGAAAACCCCATGGACGGAGGAGCCTGGTAGGCTGCTGTCCATGGGGTCGGTAAGAGTCGGACATGACTGAGTGACTTTCCTTTCACTTTTCACTTTCATGCATTGGAGAAGGAAATGCAACCCACTCCAGTGTTCTTGCCTGGAGAATCCCAGGGACAGTGGAGCCTGGTGGGCTGCCATCTATGGGGTCACACAGAGTCAGACACGACTGAAGCGACTTAGCAGCAGCAGCATAGTTGACATACAGTGTTGTGCCAATCTCAGCTGTACAGCAAAGTGACTCAGTTATACACATGTACATTCTTTTTAATATTCTTTTTCATTACGGTTTATCACAGGATATTGAATATAATTCCCTGTGCTATACCATAGGGCCTTGTTGTTTATCCAACCTATATCTAATAGCTTCCATCTGCTAATCCCCAACTCCCGTCCTTCCCACCTCCCTCCACCTTGGCAACCACAAGTCTGCTCTTTATGTCTGTGAGTCTGTTTGTGGTTTGCAGATAGGTTCATTTGTGCCATATACAGTTCTTGTTCCTTAAGCTCCCATTCTTTTTATCTCTTCAATGACGGGTATACATTTCCCTAGGTATTGTGATATAAAAGGGAAAAGTATAACTTATAACTCTGGACTTGATTGTAAATAGCCATTCCAAGGATGGCAGAAGCAAAGAGGATGTATTTGAGCTTCTAAGGCTTATCCTGAAGGGATTATTTTGAGAACATTACATTGCTTATGGAAAAATTTAAACTGTTTTGCATTTCATTTCACCCAGCTGAATGAGCCAAGGGAAAATGATATCCTCAAGCCAGCCAGACCAGTTCCACACTTGATCCTGTAAACTTCATCACAATGCATTGACACTTTGATTTCCAGATGTTTTTAGCTCAAGGTTGTATTATCAATATCACTGTTCACCTGAAACGATCATAGCATTATTAATCAGCCATACCCCAAAACAAAATTTCAACAGATGAAATTCTTGTCTTCTTTAAAATCAAGAATCATGGGCCTGGTGTGCGGCTATGAGGGTTTCATACAATGTTGGTGTCCACATAAACACAGAAAAGCCGTGCCATGTCTCTGCTGCAGGGTGCAAGCGTCAGAGAGGAGGTGCCACGTGAGGTGGCCCCTGGGGAGGTGAGGTGGGTGGGCCCCAAGCACGAGAAGGGAGAGGGCAGTGCAATGTTTCGTGGGGCTTCTTGGCTTTGGGTGGGCTTAGAATGTCCCCCTACCCTAACCTCTGACAAAATGTTGCTGCTTACACCTGCATGTTGGTTTTGGAGCATCCAAACCTCTTGAAGACAAATCCTGACAGATCCCAGAAGAAAGTAAACAGATTGGAGAAGCTGAAGGACCCAAAGGGCAGGTGAGACCAGGCAGGATGGGAGTGGATATAAAATGCAGAAAAATACACTGCCGTGGGGGACTCAAACATTACAATGAGAAATACAGCGGAGTTTGGTTTGGAAAAGTGCAAGGGTTACATCTGGGGAAAGAAATCTGAGACCCAGGCTTGTTTTGAAGGAGTCGGACAGGGAGGCTTGGAAAATGATGACCTTAAGGCCACTGAAGGTTAAATGTGAAAGGCAAACTTGAGTGGAGTTGGCAACGTAATACAGATGCTCTCAGAGAAAGCTCGTTGCCCTGGGGCTGCACGGGCTGGAAGAACACGAGCCCCGTGACGCTCAGGCTTGAGCAGGTGCCCCAGAAACAGGTGTGGAGCAGTCTTTCCAAAGAAGTAGCTGAAAAACTCTGGGCCAGGAAAAGTCAGAATGGGAAGGAAGGCAACCCACTTTTATTTCACTTTAATTGAGCTCAGAGAGGGAGAACTATTTTGGCTCTCACCCAACAGTGAGGGTGACTGAAGTCCCATCTTGTCCAACCGTCGCTTTGTAAAGTAGATTTTCTGTGATCTTAGCCTGAGCCCTAAACCCTGAGCTCCAGCTGATGTAGCTCTTGTGCTAGTGGTCTCACTTGGAGACCAAGAGAATGTCTTAACAGAGGCGAGAAAAGCCCAGGGAAGCTGCAGGAAAGGCAGGCAAAGTCAGAATCAGCCTGAGTATGAAAAAGAGCTTGAAAAGGCCCAGGGAGCCTGGGCTTGCAGGTAAGCCTTGGTGTCAACCAAGCCAGGCTCAATCTACCTAATTCACATGAAACCCAAACGCTGAGATGCCAGGGTTTGCAGCCAAGAGAAGGTTTATCCACAAGGCAGCCAGCAAGGGGATGGGGGACAAATTCAGATCTGCCTCTAGGAAAGCAAGGGGCTCAGGTATTTATAACTGTTTTCTTGATTCCTGGGTTGTGGCCAGTTACCTGTGCCTATTACTTCTGGGTTACCTTGGTGGATTTCTGTTCTTCAGGGCTCTGATTGGATACCCCCTAGGAAATTTGTTTAGATGAGTGTTCAGTCCTGTTCTATCTATTCATAATAATTCTAGATGGGATCCTCTCACCTGGCCAATTAAAAATACCTGCTCTGAGGCTGGCCACAGATTTACGTTTTCTCTTAGGGTCATTTAAATTCAATTGGACTGATGAGCTAAGTCTCAATAAAAAATTAACTTCTCATTTATTAAAAGGAAAACTCCTACAATTATGGGGAGGATCTACATGGTTAACACCAGGCTATGGTCATTTAAGTTTAAAGGCTCCTCTATGTTGGGAATGGTTAAATCATACTAAAAATGATCAACCTGGTAATTATGAGACAAGGCTGGGTGCTTTATGAACTATGCTGGTTATTACCCTTAGAGAGAGTAATTGGTATGGAACTCAGTGGATTTGTGGCACTAATTTATGGCCTGGACATCTACAGGGATGATACGAAGGTGTAGCCTGGGATTCCCATGAATTTAAGGTCATACATGTTAACAAATTACAGGTAACCCCAACCAATCTACCATTGGTATGATCCCGATGGGTCAAAGGTCTGTATGACCATTTAGCAGCTTGTGTGTGTGCGTGTGCCTTCAGTGGGGTTGGAGGATGTAACTGACCTTGACAACTTTCAGAAGCTTTAAGTGATAGTAACTAGGCTATTAGCCTATTGAATTCCTGTATCTCTGTGATGAGAAAGGCTGTGTTACACAACTGCAGGACCCTTGACACCTTACAGCATCTGAGGGAGATGTCTGTGCTATAATTCAAACTGAGTGCTGTATTTTTGTACCTGATAAATCCTTTAATGTAACACATTTGAACCACATGAAAAATCTGCTCTAAGTGACCCATTCCTTAGTCTTGACTGTCTTAAAAAAAAAAAAAACTGGTTGGGAGGGTCATTTACTTTTAATTCCACTAATGTTATTAACTATACTATTTATATCTTGCTTGTTTACAAGATTATTTCTTGTATTACCAAGTATATGACAGAGCCTTCAACGGAAACGATGACTAGACTTGAAGCAGTTGATCAAATGTATAGTTCGATATATGATCAATGATTATAATAGTGTAACTCTAGAAAGCAATGGCACCCCACTCCAGTACTATTGCCTGGAAAATCCCATGGACAGAGGAGCGTGGTAAGCTGCAGTCCATGGGGTCTTGAAGAGTCGGACATGACTGAGCGACTTCACTTTCACTTTTTACTTTCATGCATTGGAGAAGGAGGTGGCAACCCACTCCAGTGTTCTTGCCTGGAGAATCCCAGGGAAGGTGGAGCCTGGTGGGCTGCCGTCTATGGGGTCGCACAGAGTCGGACACGACTGAAGCAACTTAGCAGCAGCAGCAGGTATTTATGGGATAAAGAAGCAAGGGTGGCCTGGGGCTTTGGGAGCTTGGGGAAAAGTGACTGGAAATAAGGATAAAAAGGAGCAAGTGTCATTCTGTGCAGGCACAGCTAGGGCACAAGCCTCTGCCTGCTCAAAAATGCAGGCGCTTAGCATCATCTGAGGGAGAAAGAGCTGTCTCAGCCACTTCCTGATGGTCAGATAGGAGCTGGTCAGATAAGGCATTCAAGGCAGAGGGACTAGCAAGAGAAAACACAGGGAGCTGCCTCCGGAGATGAGCCTTCCGGTCATCTGACTGTGGGAGGGTGGCCTGGCCATCTGAGTCCATACAGACTGTCAACCAGCCCCTTAGTTTTCCATCCCCATCCTTGGTGTCCCTGGTGCTGCCAAGTCTGGAACATTTCTGGTTTTAAGGGTCAAATTGTCCCCCTTTCCAAGTGCTTCCAATTCTGCCCCACGCCCTGCCCCATACCCGCCCCCTGTGGCACTCTGGAAGGCAAGTTCCTCTGCTCTGTTACAGCAATTCCTCCTCTTCAACTGCTTTCCATTTGCCAGAAACTCTTGGGTATCTCTCTCACTGACCACCTCTTTCTCGTTCTGTCTTTGAGTTTTAACTGCTCCCCCACTTTCACTTTCATTTGCTCTTTGAATGGGGCAGGATAACTACATATGAACAGTTTTCCACTTTTAACAGAAAAGGTTCAGTATATTTTGAGGTACTTCAAAAATTTTCTCCAAGAATGCTGCTCAAAAATATAAAAGAAAAAAAAATCCACTATTTAAAGATGCTCTTGGGAATTAGCTGGTGGTCCAGTGGTTGGGACTCTGTGATTCCACCGTAGGGAATATGGGTTAGATCCTTGGCCAGGGAACTAAGATCCTGCAAGCTGTGGCATGGCCAAAAAAAAAAAAAGTCCCCTAGTGGTATAAAATGCATTTTTGTTGTTGTTCAGTCACTCAGTCATGTCTGACTCTTTGTGACCCCATGGACTATAGCATGCCAGGCTCCCCTGTCCTCCACTATCTTCCAGAGTTTGCTCAAAAAATGTATATATTTCAGCAAAATCTTATGCGTGTATAAGGATGTCATTTTTTAGTTTCCTAACATGCAAATCTGTGATTAAATCATGTTCATTTTTAATACCACTCCACTTTCAAAAGTGTTTCCCTGATAGCTCAGTTGGTAAAGAATCTGCCTAAAATGCAAGAGACCTGGGTTCAATCCCTGGGTTGGGAAGACCCCCTGGAAAAGGGAAAGGCTACTCGCTCTAGTATTCTGGCCTGGAGAATTCCATGGACGAGTCCATGGCGTCACAAAGAGTCAGACACCACTGATCGACTTTCTCTGCTTTCACAATGCACACAAAAAATAAAAGAACACTATACTTGGTCCAAAGAGCCTTGGTTAACACTTATTGTCTCTTTTTTCTCCCTGAGTTCTCTCACTTCCTACATTCTCTGGGGAGTTTTTAAAATTAGTTCACATGTTGATTCTGTGCCTTTTGTCTGAGTCCCAAAGTCCAAAGTCCACCACAGTGCTTGGACTTCCATGATGCCAGTCACTGGTGACTGACTGGGGGCTGTTGTGAAGATGGTGATGGTGATGAAGAGGAGGGGGAGGAGGAAGTGGGGGGAGGAGGAGGAAGGGGAGGAGGAGGAGGAAGGGGAGGAGGAGGAAGGGGAGGAGGAGGAGGATATCCTGAAGGAGAATGGATCAGGACAGAACCCAGAACCTGGTCTGACTTTCAGTAGATTTCTCAAACACTTTATATTGTATTAATATCATTGCTTTCACTTTTCAAACAATCATACCAATTTGTCTTCAGTGTCGGCCACTTTTCCTACTGACACCTCTTCTGGGGTGTTTTATTTTCAACATATCTCATCCCCTCTTTTCTGCTGTGAGGATCTCATTACCTGCCCCGGGGAACTGGACAATCTCCTAATTGGGCTTATCTGCAGGGGACAGGCCAAAGAAAGACAAATTATTTTGCCTAATGGCAGATAACAGTCCCTGACCAAGAGAGAGGCAGATCGACTCACCCTTTCATGCCACCCCCCTCCCCTTGCGATAACGGAAAATCCACTGACTATAGCATCTGTGGATCTGGAGTATCTATCTTTCAGGGGCACTGCTTCAAATTTACATGCAAACCCAGAACATCTCTTAAACGTTTAGTTTGGGCAACACTTGGTCCTTTTCAGCATCCCTTGCGGAGGGCGCTCCGAGCTGGGCTGGCTCACGCAGCTCTGCCTCTTCCCTCTGCTTTCACCTCTAGCAGAAACCCACCCCCAAGAAGTACTCCCAGTTCAGCGCGGATGTGGCGGAGGCCATCGCCTTCTTTGACTCCATCATCGCAGAGCTGGATACGGAGAAGCGGCCACGGGCTGCAGAGGTGGACCTGCAGAATGAAGACGTGGACTTCGATGGTGAGCGCCATCCTTGGGGGCCGGGAGGTGGGGGTGGTGTGGGGTCTGTGGACTGGACTTCCCCCGATAAAGGGGCAACTCTCATCTGCAAGCCAGAGCTGGCCCTGAGCTGGCTCTATGCCTTGGAGTCCTGGCTTTAGCCTCCCCCTCACTGGGGTACCCCCTTTAACCATCGGTGCCCTGTTTGGACAAAAACTCCTTCTCTGTGGGGCTTCCCTGGTATCTAGCTGGTAAGGAATCTGCCTGCAGTGCAGGCGCTGCTGCTAGGTCACTTCGGAGAAGGCGATGGCACCCCACTCCAGTACTCTTGCCTGGAATATCCCATGGGTGGAGGAGCCTGGTGAGCTACAGTCCATGGGGTCGCTAAGAGTCGGACATGGCTAAGTGACTTCACTTACCTGGTTCAGTTCCTGGGTTGGGAAGATCCCCTGGAGAAGGGAACAGCTACCCACTCCAGTATTCTTAGGCTTCCCTGGTGGATCAGCTGGTAAAGAATCGGCCAGCAACGCGGGAGACCTGGGTTCCATTACTTGGTGGAGAAGATTGCCTGGAGAAGGGAATGGCTACCCACTCTAGTATTCTGACCTGGAGAACTCTTTCATAGGTAGAGGAGGCTGGTGGGCTATAGTCCTTGGGGTTGCAAAGAGTTGGACATGATTGAGGATGCACGCAGCTATAGTCCGTGGGGTCACAAAGAGTCAAACACCACTGAGTCTTTCTCTGTCGTCCATTTTTCATAGCTGAGGTGGGGTGGAATTTTTAAGGCTCTCTGAGGGAAAGCAATAGGGCAACAGTTCAAGCAAGGGATGAGGTGGGGAGCTGTTAAATGGGTACAGAGTATCAGTTTTGCAAGATTTTGTGGAGACCTGTCACACAATGATGTGAATATACTCAACGTGACTGAATGTACTCTACAAGATGCCTCAGAGGGTACACTTTACGTATCTGTTACCAGAATTGAAAAAAGAAGAAAAGGGAATGAAAGTGAAAGTCGCTCAGTTGCATCTGGCTTTGCAACCTCATGGCAAATACAATCCATGGAATTCTCCAGGCCAGAATCCAGGAGTGGGTAGCCTTTCCCTTCTCCAGGGGATCTTCTCAGCCCAGGGATCGAACCCAGGTCTCCCGCATTGCAGGCCGATTCTTTACCAGCTGAGCCACAGGGGAAAAGGGAATAGACAAATTATATTTAACCTATATATATATATATTTAACCTATATATTTGATTATGCAGGTTGGCCCTGGACAGCACTGTTTGCTAGACCTGACTCTGATCCTTCACCATTTGTCACCCCTCTGCACCCTAACCTCCCCCCGACCAGTGCTCCCTCTGTGGTCCCCACCGGCCACCACTCTGCAAGGGTGTGCAGGGCAGGAGAGGGCCAGGGTGCTTGGTCAAGCCCGGCTTGGATTGTTGGAGAGGGTGGGGTGGGGCTGAAGGTGATGCTTGTCCCCTGGCCAAGGTGTATCACTGGCTGCCTCCTGATGGAGAGCAGATGACTCCGTCACACTCACGGCTTGTGCCCACATCCAGGGTTCAACTGTCGGTTTCTTTAGTCTTTGATTGGCCCTCGGGGCTTCTCTGGTGGCTCAGTGGTAAATAATCTGCCTACAATGCAGGAGACTTGCCGGAGAGGCAGGTTCAATTCCTGGGTCAGGAAGATGTCCTAGAGAAGAGGGCATGGCAACCACCTCCGGTATTCTTGCCTGGGAAATCCCATGGACAGAGGGGCCTGGTGGGCTACAGTCCATGGGGTCACAAAGAATTGGACGTGACTGAAGCGATTGAGCACGCACATCTGTTGAGGACATAAATGTTATCTTCAGAGTTAAATTTTTTTAATGGAAATGACTTTATGTTTTTTTTCTCTGATAACAAGAATAACATATGTTCATTGTGAATCAAGTGAGTCAAACAACATACTAAAGTATAAGGAAGAAAGTAAAGCATTTGGCCTGTAATTCTACCACTTGGAGATAATAATCACTGTTAACGTTTTTGTGTATGTTCTTTCGAAAAGGTTTAAACATAGACTCACTTTATCATTCTTTTTAAACAAAAATAAGATCTCTTGCCTATTTTTTTAATCCACTCTTTTCACTTAATTTACAATACATCGAGGGCACCTTTCCAAGTCCGAAAACATAGTCTGTGTGCTTATCTTTAATGGACACATGCTTGAGCACTTTCTCTCTGCCCTGTAATTGCAGAGTTGAATCATTCCCTTTGCTCGGCTCTCTGGGCCTTCCTGGTGGCTCAGATGGCATAGAATCCGCCTGCAATGCAGGAGACCCAGGCTCGATCCCTGAGTCGGGAGGATTCCCTGGAGAAGGAAATGGCGATCCACTCCAGGATTCTTGCCTGAAGAATTCCACGGACAAGGAGACTGGAGGGGTTCAGTCCATGGGGTTGCAGAGGACTGGACATGACTGAGTGGCTAAGCATGAGCACACTGGTACAAGCTGGGCCGTCCTAAGCATTTGCTATTTTACATGTGTTTTTATTGTGAGTTCTCAGCCCAAGTTGCCCCCTCTGTGACCTTCTGCTCCCCTCTCCTCCCCATGCTGAGTCCTCCTTTCCCGGGGCCCGGCTTCTCTCTTCCAGTGGCCACCAGCTCCCGGGAGCATAGTCTGCACTCCAACTGGATTCTCAGGGCGCCCCGACGGCGCTCCGAGGACGTCATGGGGCACACGACAGCCGGCCAGGTCCGGAGGAGCACCGAGCGCCGGACCATCGGCACGCAAAGGAGACTCGAGAGGCACCCCATTTACTTGCCCAAGGCTGTGGAAGGGGCCTTCAGCACTTTGAAATTTAAACCCAAAACCTGCAAAAAAGAGTAAGTGCTTGGGCCACAGACTGTAACCAAGATGCTCTCATGTCCACCAGACTTGCGGGGTGCTTCTTAGGTGCCCTGAATTCCCTCCTGCATGGGAAAATTCTTCCTATTTGGGGGGAGGGGGGGTCTTAGTTAAAGTTTTTCATAATAGCTTACACGTATATTCTAGCTTGGTTCACCTCTGTCCCCAGCCTTAGCTGTCCCTTTAGCTCTGAGTCTGCCTCCCTTTCTGGCCACTTAGCCCTCATGCTTTGTCCATCCTGTTTCATTCTTTCCCCAGATGTCACTGATACTCTGTACGCTACAGATTTTTAATGACAGTTTGGGGTTGAAGCAGGCATAGCTCCACGAGGGAACCAGCCCTGAACCAATTAGATGGTCCTGCCATAGACAGGCATCACCAGGCTGGGATGAAGGGCTTCTTCCTGGCCGGGTCTGTCATCATCTCTTGGCCTCTGTCCCTGCAGATCCTCCTCTCCCAAGACAAGTTTCCATCTCTAACTCCCAAATCCCTGGGACTCACTCCTTCAGAGAAATACGCGCACACTTGCTCTGGCCACCCCAGGCACCCTGCAGGGAGCCCACCTCTCACAATAGAAGCACCTGTCTTGGCTTCCCCCCCTATCTTCTTTTGTTTTTCTGCAAGAGCCCTCCAACTCTGATGGGTTCAGGGGTTTTCTAAATGGCCTTTTCCCTCCTCCATAATAAAGGACCATGTGCTGGACCTATTAAACCAGGACTCAGCCCTCATCTCCCATCCTTCCCCTCCAAGGTCAGGTCCCCCACAACCCTACGAGGACACAGCTCTGTCCTCCACGAGTCCCAGCACAAGGGGAGCATCCGACAGGCTCCATCAGGAGGGTAAATCAGAGCATCCTTTCCCTGTGCAACCAGCCAAGCCTAACTGAAGCCCTCTGCCTCATTTCTCCCTTCCAGCTTTGGGAGCTCCAAACAGATCCTCTTCAACTTCTCGGGAGAAGATACGGACTGGGACTCGGAGCTTTTTGCACCGGAGCCCCCAGCGTCCCTAGGGGAGGACCACTATGAGCCGGAGAACCCCCGAGGGCAGTGGCTGCTTCGGGAGCAACTCTGGGAGCGGACGGTGCCCTGACGGCCTCAGCTTGGCAGCCTGGCCAGGCTGGGGCCCCCAGAAGGAGTCTGCTATCAGCGAAGCAGCAGGTGTGTGGTAGAGTTAAAGATGGGTCAAGTCAGGTCCTTGAACACGTGGCCTGCCGGTGCCCGGTCAGTGCCAAAGACCCCTGCGCGGCCTCCCAGAGGGCCCGCCGTAGGGCACTTGTGGGGCTCTGCTTTCTCTGCATGGGCAGGTGGGCTGGTCGTTGCCGCCCTACTGGTCTTCAAGAGCAGAGGGAACGGAAGGTCCAGGCTCACTCCTGGCCACCACTGGCACAGGGGAACATCCCGCTTGGTACTGGAAACCAAGAAATGCACCCATCCACTCATCTCTGGGCCAAAGTTTTCAAAGAGAGGCGACTCCTCTGTCCACAGGGCTCAGAAACCCTTTGGTTACCTACTGAAATTGCTTCTTCTCTGCAGAATGCCGTTTGGGAAGCAGCTTTTTTTTTTTTTTCCTCCCCCCCCTCTTTACACAGTGTTCTGGAAATTCCTGCTGAATTAGGCTGAAGATGAGGCCAGTGTCCTGGCAGCGGGAGGGGGGACACGGTGTGTGAGGGCCCTGCCCGGGGACCACGCTGTCTCCCCCAGCCCAAAGCTCAGCTCCACTTCTCAGATAGTTGCCTGGGCAAGAAGGAAGATGAAATGATACTTCCTTTCTAATTCTCCATGCCAAATCCTAATAGATACTCACCCAGCCTGTGGATGAAAACTAGGGCCCTCCCTTCCCCCAGTTACCAGGGCAATCAGAACCTTCAGAACCTTCTGGAGTAGAAAGGATTTTGCTTTCTGTAACTGTCCAAATTACAGGGACTCCCCTGGTGGGCCAGTGGTTCAGACTCCACGCTTCCACTGCAGGGTGCTGGGGTCCATCCCTGGTTGGGGAACTAGGATCCCGTGTGTCGCGTGGTATGGCCAGTAAGTAAAAATAAAGACAAAGAAAAAAACTTCTCTTAAGAAATAAGTTTTTAAAAGGAATTACACATGTAGCATATTCTTTGCATTTCTCCTGTACTTTTTTGCACATTTTGCATATGGTTTGACCCCCTCAAGTTTGGAGACTACACTGAGCTTTGTCCAGCCTCACCTATTTCTTCTGGCATTTTCTTATAAGAAAAAAAAAAGTCACCTAGGGCGAGGAAGAGGTGCAGGGGTGTTAGTGGTGATGATGGAGGGAAACGGACTAGGAAAAATTAATAATTGAAATTAAGCCAAGGTTGCTTTAGGCTAAGGGTCCCTCTGTGAACTGAATAAAGCTTTCCTTCTCCCAGGCCCATGTGATGATATTCTTATTGTTCAGGTTTTATTAGAAAGAAGCTTTTATTTATGTTATTTTGACTCTGAATCTAAGTATTCAAAGTAACTTCTGTGAGAAAGAAAAAAAAAACTAATAATTATCTGACATTCTTAAATGTTTTTTCTAGTTTAAATAAAAACCTTTAAAAAGTTCTCAGTTGATGCTGATCTGCTGTTCTGGGGTCCATATTTTGAGAATTGATGACTTAGAGGTTTGAATGTTAAACCTGATGAAAACCTGGTGTGGGGTGTGGGCAAGATATTTTATATCAACACATTTTCAGAATGAAAATGTATAGCAAATGTTTTAATACTTGCCTTTCTTATTCTGTGAGTGCCAATGTCAATGTTTGGAAATGTTTGTTTTGTTTTGTTTTTGCTCATCCTAAGCCCACTAGAGCCAGAGGCTTGTCTGAAGAATAAACGTTTGGGACATTTGTTTTATGAACTGCATTAATGCACACCAAGTCAGATCACTGTGTATCTTTCTTTTCTCCAAATGTGGCCTTATTTTGAAGCCCCACAAAGAAGAGTTCACTGTTCGGGATAGACTCAGTATGAGGGTCTCTAGGATCTGCCCTCATCAAACTCTAGTTGATCACAGATCGACCCTGACATCAAGTGGTGAACACACTTTATGTATTTTGCTTGTATAGGTAAGACAAAATGAGCAGGGCAGGTAGGGATCATTGGAGTCAATTTTTTATTTTTTAGCGTTTATTGCTTATGGGACATGAAACTGTGCTTTTCTCTTTTGCCTCATGTTTTGTATATTTTTTGTCTTTAATGAGACTATACACAGACTGCCTGAAAAACTCCATGCTTCAGAAACATAAGGCTGGCTTGTCTTGGGGGTGATTTTAGGTCTTTGAAATTGGTGATAAAACCCAGGATCTGGGCTCTGCCTGGGGAATCCTGAGATGGTGTCCGCTGGGATCTTATAATTAGTAACATTTGAGACAATAAAAGTCAACTCAGTAAAATCGACTCATGTGATTCTTTCCCTGCCTGGAGTTGACTAGTTACTCAGTTGGTTCATCACTGGGGTACAATGTTGGCAGCCCCAGCTTTCCCAGGACTATCTGTTTTGATGTATGAAAATCTACCTATCCCCAGACAGAATGTTCAAATAGAGGATGAGGGTCCAGGACATCTGGCTTGTTCTTTAGCCCTGGATTCTAGCCCCCCCCCCCCCCACCCAGTGTCTTTGCCTTCAGGGAGAAAGAGACATGGGAGCCTTTAGTTCCAATCATATACATCCAGCTTTTTGGTTGGTTGCTAGGCAATTGAGAACACGGCTGGCAGGACAGAGCTTCCTGGTGCTGACTCTTACTTAGAGCCTAGACTCCAACAGGACACTGCGGTCCCCGCATCACGAGTGGCCCTTACGTGATGGGTTAGTTTCCCGTTGCACACTACCACACAGGTAGGGACTTACCACAAGTTTCTTCTCTTGGTGTCTGGCAGTTAGGAGAACCAAAATCAGTATCCCTGGGATAAACCAAGGTGTGGGCAGAGGTGGTTCCTCCTGGGGGGTTGCGAGAGAAGAATCCGTACTCCTTCCTTTTTCTGTCTCCAGAGGCTGCCTGCATTCCTTGGCTTGTGCCTTCTTCCTTGCATTGCCCCCACCCCATTTCTTCATGTCTATAATACTGTGATTTTCTGCTTCCCTCTTCAAAGGACCTTCTTCTAAGGACCTTCTATCCTCTTATAAGGATATAGCCATCTTATAAGGTGATCCCTCTTATAAGGATCACCTTATAAGGACGATCCACGCTCATCCCCCTATCGCCGGCCCTCTTAATCCAACTAAATATGCATATTCTCTTTTGCTTAATAAGGTAATGTTCACAGGGCCCATGTATTCTTGCCCGGAGAATCCCATGGACGGAGGAGCCTAGTGGGCTCTGGTGCACAGGGTCGCAAAGAGTCGGGCACGACTGAAGCGACTTAGCACGCTCCAAAGCTTAGCATGGAGACATCTTTGGGAGGCTATTATTCAGCCTAAAAACATAGTATCACAAGATATTCTGGTTATTAATCTGGCCCAACTTTCTTTTAAGCTTGATTATAACTGTCCAATCTTGCCCGGTGGCTCAGCAGTAAAGAACCCGCATGCCCATGCAGGAGATGCGGGAGTCATGGGTTAGATCCCTGGGTCCGGAAGATCCCCTGCAGGAGGAAATGGCAACCCACTCCAGTATTCTTTCCTGAATATGGACAGAGGAGCCTGGCAGGCTCTAGTCCATGAGGTCGCACAGAGTTGGACATAACAAGTGACTTAGCACACATGCATAGATTAGGTTAGATCTGAAGGCTGCTGAATCTGATCTCAAGCGAACCTTAAGAGGAGTGCCAAGCCATTGTTTGACTCCTCATCTCCAGTCTTTCCTGGTTTCTGTAGGTAAAGTGCAAAGGCAAGTGTGTATTCTTTGCAGTTCTGGAATAGCCTGCCCGCACCGCCCCCCCCTACAAATCGGCCAGTTGGGGAAGACTGAATGAATTTTCCATGATTAATCCAGATCTTGGATCCCAGAGCGTGGACTCGAACCCGAGTCCAGTCCTCTGAGCTGTTTGAAGTCATTCGAAGCCACATACAGTGGCCTCACCTCTGATGGAGGAATCAATTACCCAGCAGTCGATGGTATGTGACCATTTGGCCACACGATGGCGCTTCACGCCTAACAATTCCGCGGCTTCTCTCTATCACGGATGATTTGAAATTCAAATAGAAAGGGGAGGCAGTGTGTCCTTTCTCAGAACATCACAGATACCAGTGCCAGAGAGCAAGGGGCTGTTGGGGAGCAGAGGTGAGCTGGGTTCAATAACCGAGGGAAGGCCTCTGTTCTGTTTTATAGGATTGTGGTAAGGATGAATTAATATTAAGTGGAGCCAAGAGAAATTGCTGACGTCCAACAGTCTTTGACCCACAAGGGCAGCAATTGCATGTGGTTCATCCTACAGCGTCTTGTGCCAAGTCACAGCGAGACTCGGCAGAAGTGAGTTATTACTATCACGGCCAGCACAACACGAGGACAACAAGCCCTCACTATGAACATTTAGAGAAGAGTTGCTTTGTCTTCTGGAAATTTTTTCCTGAAGATTCTTACTAGTAGGACACTCTGCTGTTTCCATGGACTCAAGTTCCAAATAGGAAAAGATGCCTAACAGACATCTACATATCACAGCTGTGCTATCAGTCAAACCATTTCTCGCTGAAGCCTGCCTTCAGCAACCTGGTTCCAGCAAGGATGCAGATCAAGGCTGACACTGTACCACCTGTTCTCTGAGTAAAGCTGAACTCTCACCTCTGGGCTTCTGGGACCCCTTTGCTGTCTCCTGCAGAGCCTCCCTTGCCTCTCCAAGCGAGCACTCTGCACCTTGGGCTGGTATTGAGACTCCTCTCTGATGTACCTACATTGTATCTCATCCCCTTTTAGCAAGTCTGGTGAATGATAGCTGATCTTACTAGCCTAAGGAATAGAGATTGTTTTCATTTTGGCAGAGTTTTCAAAGCTGTAGCCAAAAGCAATGAGAATTTCAGATACCTGGGGCAGGCCCATGGGATGAGGGTAATTTTGGTCATAAGAGCCTCTGGGAACCCAGGAGTCTGCCTACATCCCCCTTGGTGGTCCTGCTGCATTAGGCCCTAATAGGGAGCTGGAGGTGGACTGGGGGTCCCCACCAAGAACACAGATCTACGGTCCTAGGAATTCAAAGGCCAATAAAACTAGAGACTGGTTATATTTTATCAGAGAAAGATTTGTTTTCCCCCAGATCCTCTTTCCTTGCACACTCCTTCTCATTTCTTTCCTCTCTCTCTAGAGATTCACCCCAGGAACATCCCTCTGACAGCTCCCTCTTTCCCCCTTGTCATGTGAGAAAGGAAATGTTTGTGTTCCTCACTGACGCTGGACACAGACCACGGAAGACAAGAAGGTATCTTGTAGGCTCTTGCCACGTGTCATTGATTAGGCATCAAATGAGGCTGTGTGTTTACAGACTTATGTTTAAGGTGGGGAATGAGGTTTGAACCCTTCAATGTACCCAACATGGGTTAAAAGTGAAGAATCCAGACATATTCTATGGTTCAATTCATATGAAATTCAAGAGCAAGCAAAACTAATCTATAGAGAAATCCATTAGAACAGGAGTGGCTGGGGGTGGGGAGGTGGGCTGAGAAATGGTTGGAGGGACCTATATGTCATGATGGAGCCATTCTGTTTTATTAGGGTGTGAGTTACATGGATGTAGATATTGTCACTGTTCATGGAACTGTCCACTGAACGTCAAGCAGGAAGCAGTGAGAAATGGCCTAAGAACCACAGTCCCTGTAGGTGTAGGAGGTCCCTTATGTCATGGGAGACAGGGAATTTCCACGTAATCCAAGTTCTCACCAGGCTGTCTACGCAGTGGAAAAACATGTAAAATGTCAGCCAATTTTCCAGACAGTTGCAAAATCCAAGGACGTTTGTCTTGGTGCTCCTGCGGCCTATGTCTTTTCAAATGTTTACAGAGTATTTACAGCAAGTAGTCCTCCGGGTGGCAGTTGTAATTAGGAAAACTGGCGGCGAAAATTAACACATACCATAAAAGAGAGATAATTGCTCCATGTCATATACAATATTATTATCAAATGGTATTCACCGAGACAGCCAATTGGTCCCTACCAGCTCCATCTTGTTCCAGGAAAGACTCTCCCCGCTTCCTTGTTACCCTGAGGATGAAGCTGCCACAGCTCGAGAAAGATATGCCATATGGTGCTTAACATCAGAATCGGAATGAGCTTGTGCCTTTTGTGTGAGATGCTGAAATTTATTAGAAAATCAGAAAGCCTCATTTCCACTGAGTTCCTGAGACCTGCCATCTGCTGCATGAGAAAGAAAATGGAGATTTTTTTAACCATTTACTTATTGTGAAATGTGAGAGTGCTGGTGTGTTTAAGAAAGCAGGACTGGGGGCTGGGTTTGGCTGCGGGTGGGGGGGGGTTGCATAAGAACAAGCCAGAGCAAGCCCACTTGGCAGGGAAGAAAGAAGACTGTCAGCTGAATGGTGGCAAAGGCTTGGGAAGCATAATTATGGAAATCACCTATTCCAGAGCGGTTTTTTTTTTTCCCCTCTCCTCCTGACCACATGTTCCTTCTACACAGGAACAGCCCGTGGGGAGGCCAGCTTTCAAGAATAAGGAAAGTCTCCATTTCAGAAAGGAAGAAGAGGGAGCTTCAGCAAGCACCAGCTTCTCTGAGTATTAGGTCTCTCTGGGAAGAGAGCAACGCAGCAGGACAAGAGGAAGCAGACAAGGAGCCCAGAAGGCTGAAAGGATGGGGCCGCAAGGGGGGCTCCCAAAGGGAGATGCGGGAGGGCGGGGGAGGAGGAGGGGAGAGAATCTGACAGGGGGCGGGAATGTGGTACCCAGTGGGAAGGAAGACATCTTCCAGCGTTGTTAGGAAG
>SJYC01026607.1:38-16797 GCA_006408675.1 Madoqua kirkii
AAGAGGAAGCAGACAAGGAGCCCAGAAGGCTGAAAGGATGGGGCCGCAAGGGGGGCTCCCAAAGGGAGATGCGGGAGGGCGGGGGAGGAGGAGGGGAGAGAATCTGACAGGGGGCGGGAATGTGGTACCCAGTGGGAAGGAAGACATCTTCCAGCGTTGTTAGGAAGCTTACTGTCATGTTGGGGATACAAAGATAGAGCTGTTTTGTACCATCAAGAGGGCGTGTCAGATGCCTGGGGATTCATTTCAGGCGGGTGCCTGTCGTCTCTGGCTTCCCTGGGTTCACAAGATGCTGGCCTGACCCCGAGTCCCGGTGACTGTCCTGTCTCTCCACAGAGCCCTGCACCCTGAGAGGTTACCTAAGCCTTTGCTTTTATTATAATAATTTATTTCTACTCTTGCTTTTACATCAAAGCTTGGCATGTCTATAGGAACTGCTGCAGGCAACGTTCACCCATACGGTTAGTGCCCAGGTTTCTCAACTCTGGTCACAACACTCAGGATGTAAAAACCTTCTAGCAAATAGGCTGCAGGAGCGTGAAATGGAGCAAGGGTGGTGGGGGTTGAGGGTGGGGAATAAAGCTTCAAGGCACCAGGGAGTTTCACATTATGACATTATAGAGTCAAGTTCAGGTCAAGGCCGGCCTTTCCTGGACCACATCCAAGGAGGTTTAATTAAAGAACTGAAAAAACCTCTCAATAGGCAAACTCATCCAGGAGGTGGTCTCCCAGCAGGATCCCAGGGGCATCCTCAAAGTTAAGTTCAGGTTTTAGGCCCTGCTTTGGGGCCATGGGAGGCCACCCAAGAGTGCAGCCCGTATGCTCAGCCTCCACCCTCCCCAGGTGCTCATTGTCATGCAGGTAGGCGACCAACAGGGTGTCCAAGGAAAGGACGAACCTGTGCAAAGCAGCCTCGGATGGTCCAGGAATCCTCATCTCCCACTGAAGTCAATCCAGGAACCAAGGCTTCAGTCGAGACTCTGCTGGACCTTGTTAAGGAGGAATTGACTTGATGGGAGAGGGATCAGAGTGAGTTTCTGAATTTGCAGTGAGATTAAGCAGAAAGCAACCAGAAACCCCAGTGTCCAGCTGTGATCCAGACATGGTGGTCCTCTGAGCCTTCTCCCACCCAGGGTGGTGATGCCCAAAAGCTGCCTCCCCGGTTCTGGACTCAAGCCTGTGAGCTCTGCACGGGCAGAAAGGCACAGTGGTGCTGTGGACTCTTCAGGGAGAAGTCAGGCTGGGGGTGGTCAGCCTTGAGGAGCAGGTCCCACACGCTTGCCTGGGCTCAGGGGAGGCAAGCGGCCTTACATTTTACTCCCTGGGCAGGTCAGGGCCCCATCGTCAGCTCCTGGCCTGGGGGCTGGGTGGGGATCAGCTCTAATTTCCCTTGGGGGTGGAGGTGGGAGTGCCTGATCTACAAGACAGGCTTCCTCTGCAGATGCCTGGGATCCTCCTGAGCCGCTGCAGGCAGACAGGACAGTGGTGACCACTCAGACCTGAAGACGCAGCGTCACTACAGTAATGAGCTCTCAGCGTCCTCCGTTCTGACTCCCTCCTCAGCTCCCATTGGTCCAGCAGCTATTAATTGCAGGACTTATTATCTAAGACGAGCATCCATCTAACGTCTCAAATTCCCGAGCGCTTGCTAGGCACCAAGTGCCTCTTACCTATTATGTTGTTTAATCCTGACTTCAGTCCTGTGGGTCTTCTCAGGTGGCGCCAGGGGTCAAGAACCTGCCTGTCAGTGCAGAAAATGCAAGAGACTGGGGTTCCATCTTTGGGTCAGGAAGACCCCCTGGAGGAGGGCATGGCAGCCCACTCAGCATTCCTGCCTCGAGAAGCCCGTGGACAGAGGAGCCTGGCATGCTGAAGCCCATAGGGTCACACAGAGTTGGATGCAACTGAACCAACTTAGCACGCATTGCGAGCACAACCCTGCAGGAGGGGACCATTCTCATTCCTATTTTCCAGATGAAACAACTGAAGACCAGTGAGACTTGGTGAGGGCTGGGGTCCAACAGCGGATGAGACGTGGGTTTGCCAGTCAACCCTCATAGCCCAGCTCCAGAACTCTCTCTCCATAAACCTAAATAACAATCCTCCAAAAGAGTAAGCACTCTGTTTTCCAGGTTACCCTGTGAGTAAGTAGGCTGGATTCAGAGAGGTTAGGTAATTTACCCAAAGCCACACAGAGACACAAACCACTCTGGCTCCAGAATCCAAGCTGTTTCCTCTCGGTGGTCCCCAACCTTTTGGGCACCAGGGGCCGGTTTCACGGAGGACAATATTTCCACAAACTGGGAGGGGGGGAGGGTGAGTGAGGGGATGGTTTCAGGATGATTCAAATGTGTACACTTACTGTGCACTTTATTTCTCTAATATCAGCTCCCCCCTCAGATCATCAGACATTAGATTTTAGAGGTTGAGGACCCCTGCTCTAGGCCACCCCTCCCTGTCCAGACCTGTGTTACACTGTAGGCTCCATCCCCCAGAAAAAAGATGAGAGGCATGGTGAGCAAAATTGGGTATGGACTGTACAAAGGAGATTTAGCAAGAACTTAACACTTGCTGGACTTCAGATAAACCGAAAAAATGGCTTTTTTCAAATACTGATGTTTCTCAGAGGTACCAGTCCCGGAAGGATCTGGACTCTGTCAGCCAATGAGAGCACCTACCTGCTTGATGACCTACTTGTTATGGGGCTAGTTCCCAAGTATTTGAGAACTTGGGTGCTGTTTGTCATTCTTTCCCATTTCCCTGGGGCCCTCAAATGTATAAGGAGTGTGTCTTGGAGAGAAGCCCTGACCTGATATGCAAGAAGTAAATACAAAAGACCTAACACAAACCTTGCACAAATTCTGCAGAACCGGCCCCCAGAAGAGAGGTGTATTTACCACCAGCTGCGGGTGAGGCAGCTGCTCTCAGACAGTATACTCGGGGTCCCCAGTGATTAGTTATGCCACCTCTGCGGACCAGTGAACACCAAGTGCTGGACTGACCCTAGGTCTTCAAACCGAGCTGCATTCCCCATGTGGTTATAACCCAGCAGCAGATGGCTGGATTCTCCGTGTCTGGGTTTCCTTCATCATACCCTAGGAGCCTTAGGGAGGATGTTCTCACTGGACTTGGCACTTGTTTTGAAAGATGGCTAGAATGAATAGTTGCTATCTCCGTTACTGCTGGATTGATTTTAAATGCCTTTAAAAGGTATTTAACGAGGGGCTTCCCTGGTGGCTCAGTGGTAAAGAATCTGCCTGCAGCAGACTCGGGTTCAATCTCTGGGTCGGGAAGATCCCCTGGAGGAGGAAATGGCAGCCCACTCTAGTATTCTTGCCTGGGAAATCCCATGGACAGAGGAGCCTGGCAGGCTACAGTCCATGGGGTTGCAAAAGAGTTGTACATGACTTAGCGGCTAAAAACAAACAAAAAAATGTATTTAACGATTTTCCTGAGATCATACTTGAGGCTTCATTTCGGTACTTACTTATTCAGTAAGTGTCTATTGAATACTTCCTATGTGCCATGGACTGTCTTGGCACTTTAGTTGAAATGTAGATAAATTATATCTACTTTTTGATTCTAAGAAGCTTGTAATTTAGTAAAGGAGAGGGAAAAATAGTATATATGTGTGTGTGCATATATACACAAACATTTTATGTGCTGTGTGTGTATATGGGTGCATGTTTAGATAGATAGGAAACGTGGGTTGTGTGCATGTGATATTTTAACAAGACAATCTCATGGTGACAAGGATGCAGGGGGTTGAGTGATGAGCCTAGGACCCAGGGAAGGCCAGGCAGTGACCAGTGCAGGGAGTGAGAACATCTCAGAGACGAGATGACGATGGAGCTGAGACTTGACACAGATGACTGAACAAAAGGGGGAAAGGACGATCGGAGAAGTGTTGCCTGTTTGGGGAAAAGCCAGAGGTACTTGGGGTGAGCTTAAGCCCGCAGGAATAGGTAATAGTGAACGTAAATGAAGACAGTTCTAGAGGGTGCTTTGAAGGCCAGGCTGTGGCCTTGTGAACGGGTCACACACAGTAGGGCGGACAGACCTAGGAGAAGATGAACAAAAGGGACCAGGCCACATCGTGGTGGAGGGCTGCAAACGCAGCCGATCAGGACACACCTCCTGTCCCCAGAAAAGAGCTGCTAGGTTTGTTTTTCACTTTTTAGCCACAGAGTGCAGCCTGTTGGATCTTAATTCCCTGACCAGGGATTGAACCTGCGCCCCTGGCAGTGGGAACTTGGCATCTTAACCACTGGACCACCAGGGAAGTCCTCTGCTAGGGTTTAGAGCCCTCTCCTTCCGGTGGCAGTGGCCTCTTTCCCTTTAAAAAAATCCCCATAGATGAAAATCCAAACTTATAAGACAACTTGAGGCTGATATTTATGAGACAGGAGAATTCTTCATTCTATGAAGATGCTTTTTTTAAAAACTGAACACCCTTGGTACTTTTAAGCAGACTCCATTCATCCATAAGCCCCCAGATTAGGAGCCCCACGTTGTGGACAGTGGGGTGACCTGTGTGGGTTGCATTGCTCTTCACTCAGCAGAGGCATTCATGGGTTCTCTTTTTTATTAAAAAAAAAAAGTTCTTTTTTAATCAGAAGAAAGGAGGAAGGAAGAAGGAATCTCATAGATGAAAGAGCAAACCCAGTAGAAAATTCCTTTTGTTAATTCCAGTGTTTGCTCTGTGTTATTGGTATCTGTCTCTATTTTCCTCCACTTTTGATGTCTTCCTAGATGACCCAGTGAGTTAAGAATCCACCTGTAATACTGGAGACATGGGTTTAATTCCTGGGTCAGGAAGATCCCCTAGAGAAAGAAATGGCAACCCACTCAGTGTTCTTGCATGAGAAATCTCATGGACAGAGGAGCCTAGTGGGCTGTAGTCTATGGGGTTGCAAAGAGTCAGACACGACTGAGCAGCTGAACATGCATACGTGCCACAGACACACAGCCTGAGATTCATTTTTGTAAACAGAATTGTCTTCTCACTGCTTTTTTGATGTGATAATGGGAGGGATCCATCTTTATCCTTCTAAACATTCCTTTGCCACCTGTATGCTTCTGAACTCTGTTCTAACCATAAGACTCCCTATTTCCAAGATGGTTACAATGAACATCTTCTAGTTCTAATCCTATTGCAATTTAGCTCATATGTTTTCTCTATGGAAATGACTTTGTCCTAAGCTGGGAATGAGCACAACAAACTCCTGAGAAACAGAAAAAGGTCCGACTCATCTCCCCAAGAGGAGGCTATTGTGTGTTTCCTAAAAGTGACCCTTCAAATATCTGTCACTGGGGGGGAGGTCCATGCTTCGTCAACCACATTTCTCCTTCATTTTGTGTTCTAGTATGGATTCATCAACACCTGTCTGCAGTCACTTGTGATAGAGAAATCTGGTGAAGAGACATGGGAAAAACTGAAGTCTATGAAAGGAAAACTGAAAACTGTCAGGTAGAATTGGTAAGCCTCTGGTATTTTGAAGGTTACAAGGCTTTTACTAACCTTTTGACTAAGTCAGTTGGTTGTTACTAGGGTGATCAGATTCCTTGAACACACCAAGTAAACACAGAAAAAGCTTGGTATCTCAAATCTGTCTTTAAGGAGGGTCTCTCTATCAATTCCCCAAACCAGCCTTAAAATTGGGCTCTCCTGTGGTTGTCCTGTTGCTAAATTGTGTCAGACTGTTTGTGACCCCATGGACTGCAGCACACCAGCCTTCCCTGTCCTTCACTATCTGCCAGAGCTTGCTCAAACTCATGTCCATTGAGTTGGGAATGCCATCCAACCATCTTGTGGCCTTGTGAACGGGTCACACACAGTAGGGCGGACAGACCTAGGAGAAGATGAACAAAAGGGACCAGGCCACATCGTGGTGGAGGGCTGCAAACGCAGCCGATCAGGACACACCTCCTGTCCCCAGAAAAGAGCTGCTAGGTTTGTTTTTCACTTTTTAGCCACAGAGTGCAGCCTGTTGGATCTTAATTCCCTGACCAGGGATTGAACCTGCGCCCCTGGCAGTGGGAACTTGGCATCTTAACCACTGGACCACCAGGGAAGTCCTCTGCTAGGGTTTAGAGCCCTCTCCTTCCGGTGGCAGTGGCCTCTTTCCCTTTAAAAAAATCCCCATAGATGAAAATCCAAACTTATAAGACAACTTGAGGCTGATATTTATGAGACAGGAGAATTCTTCATTCTATGAAGATGCTTTTTTTAAAAACTGAACACCCTTGGTACTTTTAAGCAGACTCCATTCATCCATAAGCCCCCAGATTAGGAGCCCCACGTTGTGGACAGTGGGGTGACCTGTGTGGGTTGCATTGCTCTTCACTCAGCAGAGGCATTCATGGGTTCTCTTTTTTATTAAAAAAAAAAAGTTCTTTTTTAATCAGAAGAAAGGAGGAAGGAAGAAGGAATCTCATAGATGAAAGAGCAAACCCAGTAGAAAATTCCTTTTGTTAATTCCAGTGTTTGCTCTGTGTTATTGGTATCTGTCTCTATTTTCCTCCACTTTTGATGTCTTCCTAGATGACCCAGTGAGTTAAGAATCCACCTGTAATACTGGAGACATGGGTTTAATTCCTGGGTCAGGAAGATCCCCTAGAGAAAGAAATGGCAACCCACTCCAGTGTTCTTGCATGAGAAATCTCATGGACAGAGGAGCCTAGTGGGCTGTAGTCTATGGGGTTGCAAAGAGTCAGACACGACTGAGCAGCTGAACATGCATACGTGCCACAGACACACAGCCTGAGATTCATTTTTGTAAACAGAATTGTCTTCTCACTGCTTTTTTGATGTGATAATGGGAGGGATCCATCTTTATCCTTCTAAACATTCCTTTGCCACCTGTATGCTTCTGAACTCTGTTCTAACCATAAGACTCCCTATTTCCAAGATGGTTACAATGAACATCTTCTAGTTCTAATCCTATTGCAATTTAGCTCATATGTTTTCTCTATGGAAATGACTTTGTCCTAAGCTGGGAATGAGCACAACAAACTCCTGAGAAACAGAAAAAGGTCCGACTCATCTCCCCAAGAGGAGGCTATTGTGTGTTTCCTAAAAGTGACCCTTCAAATATCTGTCACTGGGGGGGAGGTCCATGCTTCGTCAACCACATTTCTCCTTCATTTTGTGTTCTAGTATGGATTCATCAACACCTGTCTGCAGTCACTTGTGATAGAGAAATCTGGTGAAGAGACATGGGAAAAACTGAAGTCTATGAAAGGAAAACTGAAAACTGTCAGGTAGAATTGGTAAGCCTCTGGTATTTTGAAGGTTACAAGGCTTTTACTAACCTTTTGACTAAGTCAGTTGGTTGTTACTAGGGTGATCAGATTCCTTGAACACACCAAGTAAACACAGAAAAAGCTTGGTATCTCAAATCTGTCTTTAAGGAGGGTCTCTCTATCAATTCCCCAAACCAGCCTTAAAATTGGGCTCTCCTGTGGTTGTCCTGTTGCTAAATTGTGTCAGACTGTTTGTGACCCCATGGACTGCAGCACACCAGCCTTCCCTGTCCTTCACTATCTGCCAGAGCTTGCTCAAACTCATGTCCATTGAGTTGGGAATGCCATCCAACCATCTTGTCCTCTGTCGCCCCCTTCTCCTCTTGCCCTCAGTCTTTCCCAGCATCAGGGTCTTTTCCAATGAGTTGGCTCTTTGGAGCAAAGTATTGGAGCTTCAGTGTGAGCTTTTATTTCATGAATGAGTTAGCTGTTTTTAATCACAGAAGAGAAAACATCTACATTATTCGCATGGCACATAAATGGAGCTGCTGAAATCCCACAGAAGAGGGGATACCCCCTTTTAAATTTAGCCAGAATCTCTCCTTAGGTTTTCTTTAGATAACTGTTACAGTTTCCCTCTCTGCCTCTGTTAAGCCCTTAACACTGTTGTTTACTCCTCCAGATAGTCTCCTGTCTGATTCCTGTAATCTTGGGCCGCTCTTCCACTGTTTTGGGGGCTCCAGCTTTAAAACATCAGGGATAGGGTTGAATGGGGTCTCAGAAATCTCCTGGTCTTATGAAGAGGGAAGAACAGAAAAATCTGGAAAAATTATTAGCTTTCTCAGTTACTCAAAGGCATGAAAATGAAAAAAATTAGGCGCTGCTCTGTCTATTAAATTGCCCAAAATTTTAAATGATAATTACCAATTCTGGTTAGGATGCAGCAAAATGGGTAATTGCTGATAGCATTTTAAATTAGCGCAATCCTTTGGGAAACTAGTTTGACAACATGTACCAAAACTATGAAAATGAGGAGATCTTTTGAAGTAGTAATTTTATTCTTGAGAACTGATTCCCTTAGAGACGCACATGTATATGTGTGTGTGCGCATGTATATGTAACACAGCCTTACATTTATAAATAATAAAAGAAAAGAAATCCTTTAGATGTTCGAAAACAAACCAACTAACAAATGGAATGGCAAAAGAAACGTACCATTATTCAGATAATAACAAAGATCATGAAGCAGATTGTGAGATTTTACAACAGTGTCAGTAAAAACAATAAACAACAGATAAACAACCAAAAAGCCTCCCCAAAATAAGACAAAATTTACATAACCACTGAGTAAATGACGCAAATGAAAAAAGAAAAAGAACAAAATAACGAATTATTCATATAATTGAATTAGAAAGATAAATTGCCATATGACTGACTTTTCCCCTAATACCTATATTTTTTCATTGCTTTCGTAATGAAAATGGTTTAATGTAAAAACCACTGAAAATGCTTAGTGCAATCTTTCCTCACTCCTACCCACATTTTACAAAGGAAATAATTAGATTGAACTGAGAATTCAGGAGACTCGCAAACAGGAGGCTGAATTGAGGAGGGGCCCAGCATTGCTCACACGTGTGCCCTGACCCCCTCATTTAGGGAAAGGCTGCCTGAGCCATTTTCCACAGCATCTCTAGGGTAATTCGCTTAGAGTGTTGCAAGTTTGGGCTCTGGACTATATAGGCCAAGAAAACTCATTTCCAAGTATTTCGAGAGGAACACTTATGTAATTATGATCAGAGAATACGTGAACTGGAGGGTGCTGGAGAGATCATCTAGCCCAGATCTCTTGATTTTTACAGCTGAGAAAACTAAGGCCCAGAGAGGTTAGGGGATTTGCCCAAGACTGCGCAGCAAGTGGGCAACAGAGCCAAGACAAAATGTCAGACGCTTGAAGTGCTCCCTTTGGGCCCCTTCAGTTGCCTTGCCTAGAGAATTCCATGGACAGAGGAGTCTGGGGCTAGAGTACATGAGGTCACAAAGAGTCACACTCGACTAAGTGACTGTAACGCTAACCTGTCTTGGGAACAAAAACATTTGAAGATTTTTTGTTTTAATGATGTTACATTGTAAAGGGTGAACTCAGTAAGAAGGGGAAGGAAAAGAACAGTCTTAGATTAAACCCTGCTTTGGGCTGGACCTCTACCATAATTGATCCTAGTAGCCCAATAAGAACACTACAAAGAAGGTTTCTGTCTAATTTCATCCAGAAGGTAACTTTCCAAAGGTCACAAGGTTAAGTACAAGGACTGGGACTTGTGAAAGCTCCTCTTTCTAATAGGCCACACTGCCTGAAGCACGGACGGGTGACTTGGCAACACGGATTTCGATTCATAACGAGAGTCTGGGTGAAAATGTTAGTCGTCAGGCATGTCTGACTGGGCAACCAGGCTCCTCTGTTCATGGGATTTCCCAGGCAAGAATACGGGAGTCAGTAGCCATTCCCTCTGCAAGGGGATCTTCCTGAGCCAGGTATCAAACCAGTGTCTCCTGCATTGTGGCTGAGCCACCAGGGAAGACCTGTTCGAGTGAAAAGCAAGGGACATTTCTGTAAACTTGGTTTTCCTGAGCTTCTCTAGAATGCCTGGTTCTGTGGAGAACACTGGAGGATGAATTGCTCAGATAAGCCATTTTGCCTGAATGGTTTCGCAGTCTGTAGAAATTGCCTGTATACCTCAGACATGGGGACTACTGCCCAAGCCCCAAGGCAGACATAAATTGGTATCATTTGCTCTGCTGGACGTGGGGTAGACACGCCACAGCCCTGCCCCTTTTGCCTGCCAGGGCGAGGTCAGTCCTAGGACAGGTGGTGAGCACAGAGAACAGCGGGTGGACACTGCCGGGAGGAGTGGGTAGGAACCAACTCGGGGCAGAGGGGTTTGCACTCTCAAGGGTGTGGCTGCATGTACCAGGAAGTCAAGGTCAGTTTCAGCAGGGGCTCTGACGCTACAATGCTTGGAGCTGAAGCCCAGATGCACCTGGATATGACCTAAGTGTTTCAACATTAAAAAAAAAAACAAAAGTAGCTAACCTCATAGGGGTTTTTTGACATGTTAAATGAGATAATGCAAGCAAGACACTTAGAAAAAGAATGCCTGGTCAGTGGCAAGCACTGAACAGATGTAAGCTGTGTGATAGGAGCCGATGCTCACTGTGTTCCAGAGGCGAGTGCTCGGTGGGCTGGGGAGACGTCCTGGGGAGGTAGGGTTTGCCTCCCACTGGACTGGACTGAGTCCTGGCTCTGCTGCTTCCCCGAGAGCTCAGATGGTAAAGAATCCACCTACAGTATAGGAGACGTGGGTTCGATTCCTGGGTTGCGAAGGTCCTCTGGAGAAGGGAATGGCAACCCACTCCAGTATTCATGCCTGGAGAACCCCATGGACAGAAAGCCTGGCGGACTCCAGTCCATAATGTCCCAAAGAGTCGAACACGACCAAGCGACTAACATTCACTGTCTGCTGCTTGGGTCAGGCCATTTCACTTCTCTGAAACTCATGATAAAGACCCTGTTTTCTAGGGTCTCCTAAGGTACCCCAAAGTACACAATAGGTGCCCAGGAGGTGTGATTCCCATCCAGAATCCAGGTGCTGCGCTGGGTCAGGTTATATTTGACATTCACAGGAGCCACTTTACCGCTGGTCGGATAACCCTGCCTTCCATCTGGAAGAGGCAATCGTTCCTCTAGGGTGCCTGCTCTGCCCAGAGGAAACCTGGCTCCTAAAACAAGCATCATTTGGTGGATGGTGTTGCCTCTGCTTCTGTCTCCAGACTGATCTCCCTGACACCAATTGTCCAGACCTGCCTGAAGGACCCCCATACTCTCCAGTGACAAGCCTGGGACAGGGAGGGAAGGACAAGCTTTTGTTGATCGATTTTTGACTGTGAACTTTGTACTGTCTGAGCCTTCACTTGACTGGTTGGCCCAGAAGAATCTATTCGGACTAGGAGAGTGGGCAGGGTTCTGGAAATAACTGAAAATAACCAGAAATAGCCGGAGTAGTTAGACTTCAGTTCAGTTCAGTCGCTCAGTCGTGTCTGACTCTTTGCGACCCCATGAATCGCAGCACACCAGGCCTCCCTGTCCATCACCATCTCCCAGAATTCACTCAGACTCACGTCCATCGAGTCAGTGATGCCATCCAGCCATCTCATCCTTGGTTGTCCCCTTCTCCTCCTGCCCTCAATCCCTCCCAGCATCAGAGTCTTTTCTAATGAGTCAACTCTTTGCATGAGGTGGCCAAAGTACTTGAGTTTCAGCTTTAGCATCATTCCTTCCAAAGAAATCTCAGGGCTGATCTCCTTCAGAATGGACTGGTTGGATCTCTTTGCAGTCCAAGGGACTCTCAAGAGTCTTCTCCAACATCACAGTTCAAAAGCATCAATTCTTTGGCACTCAGCCTTCTTCACAGTCCAACTCTCACATCCATACATGACTACTGGAAAAACCATAGCCTTGACTAGACGGACCTTTGTTGGCAAAGTAATGTCTCTGCTTTTGAATATGCTATCTAGGTTGGTCATAACTTTCCTTCCAAGGAGTAAGCGTCTTTTAATTTCATGGCTGCAGTCACCATCTGCAGTGATCAGTGGAGATAAAACAGCAAGGTGTTGTCTGCCTGTGACAGGCAGCTGAACGATGCTATTTAGAGAAGGCCTCTTTTTATTTGTTACTTATTTTTGGCTGTGCTGGGTGGTCTTTGCTGCACGGGCTTTTCTCTAGTTGCAGCAAGTGGGGGCTGCTCTCTAGTTGCGGTGTGAAGGCTTCTCATTGCGGTGGCTTTTCTCGTAGGAGCCTGGGCTCTAGGGCTCACGGGCTTCAGAGCACAGGCTCAATAGTTGTGGTTCAGGCTTAGTTGCTCTGAGGTGTGTGGAATCTGCCCAGATCAGGGATTGAACCCATGTCTCTGATATCGGCAGGTAGATTCTTTACCACTGAGCCACCAGGGAAGCCCCCTATGGAATGCCTCTTGCCCTTCCCTATGAATGGAACAGATATAGCATGACCAGCTATTAAATATCAGGACTTTGATTGGTTGAGATATTCAACATATCTCTGTAAATCTAGAGGGGGGAAAAAACCAGCTTCCCATATGTATAGTAAGTAGATGCTGTACAAGAAGCTTTTCCCAGTTTCCACCTTTGGTGTGACCTCACTGTAAATGGTACATTTTCTCTTCCTGCCCCAGAAGACACTCCTCACAGCACCCCAAACAAGCAGGCTGCCCTGGTATCCACAGGAAGGCAAGTTGACAGATATTTGAACAAGCGGTGGGGAAAGGTGCCAGGCAATCAGAGGAATGTGTCCAGGGACAGAGAACCGGCTGGGGCCATATCCCGAGTTTGTGTTGCTAGATTTCACCTCTTTAATCTTGAAGTCTCAAGGGATATGCTTGAGCGCTAGACTCCTATGTGATCGCATTGGAAAGGCTCTTTAAAGCAAAAGCAAAAAGTCTATCTAACAAGCTCAGCCCCCAACAAAAATTGCATATAACTCATTAAAAAAAAAAACCTGTAGTGCAGAAAACAACTCATCAAGTGCAAATTAAGGAGAGATTATTTGCGTGCAAAGATCTCCTTCGGGCTACATTTAAATAACAAGTTCCCTGGCGCTTTTAAAATAGAATTTTACCAAAAAAAAACCAAAACAAAACCACATCAATTAATTCCTAGACAAATTTTAAGAAGCAATGATCAGTTAAAATGAAGTATGTCTCCAGACTTTACGACATAAATTTTACTTTGTATGAAATAATCAGAAACAGATGTTTCTCCTCCTTTGTCTCCATTATCGCTCTCTCACATACCCTAGATTTATAGATTTTTAATTATGAACCACTCTTTCATAACCTCCTGGCTAAAACCTTTATCAAGACTTAGCAGTGAGAAGCAACTAATAGATTAAGAAGAGTAAGGTCCCTGAAGTCATATAAACTTTTGCTTTTTGCCTAGATCGTTTACTAGCTGTTTGACTTGGGCACGTTTATTTACTCAACAATATTCATTTAGTCCTTAGCATGTGCCAGCCAGAATTCCCAGCCTTGGGAATGGTGATGAAGGAAATAGATGAGGGCTCTGTTCTCTAGGAATATGTATTCCAGGGTGGGGTGGCAGACTATAAACAAGTAAATAAAAAATAAATGAAATGAAAATCTTTCAGATTGTGCTAAGTACTATAAAAGTACAGGGTACTCAGACATACATATACATGCATCCATTTCCCCTCAAAACTCCCCTTCCATCCAGGCTTCGACATAACATTGAGCAGAGTTCCATGTGTCAGACAGTGGGTTAGATAACCTTTTTGCTCTTAAAAACAAAAAACCCTAAGAACTTTTATTTATTAGTATTTACTATATTAGAAATTTTAACTGAGGAACTTTAAAAAATGGCTGCTTATAAATTCATCTAAAATTAATAGCAAATTAATTTTAATTTACTTAATAATGTAATTGCATATTACATGTCAGCACAAATAACATTTATGTTTATGAAAAATAACTGCATTATTCAAATAAAAAATTAGAGTGAAGTATCAGTCTTTTTAGATTTTTGCAATCCTTTCATGTTTGAATTGCTGAAAGACAGTTGAATGTTCTCCTCTGCACCCTGTCTGTTGTGATCTGAGGTTTTGGTTGAGCGATGTGAAGAAAACATAGGAGAAAGTACTTTAATACTCTTTTTAGGTAATTGTGGAGATTCTTTTAAGCCTCACCAAAGCTCTACCAGCGGCCGTCTCTCAAAGATCAGTTTACAATCTGTGTGCATGTGAGTTCAGTCTTGTCTGGCTTTGTGTGACCCCCATGGACTGCAGCCCGCCAGGCTCCTCTGTTCATGGGATTCTCTAGGCAAGAACAGTGGAGTGGTTGCCATGCCCTCCTCCAGACCACCTTCCCAACCCAGGGATGGAACCCACGTTTCTTGTGTCTCCTGCATTGGCAGGAGGATTCTTTACCACTGTACCACCTTGGAAGCCCACAGTTACAATATTGAGTGTGAAACCAATGACCTTGGTTTCAGTGACCTTGAAACCAAACACCTTTTCCATACTCCATTAAGTGAACGTTCCATGGCCTGTGTTTTCCTTTAAAATAAATCTTTCCCCATCATTTTGAGCTGTCATGCACTAGTCATTCGAAAAATTCTAGCTCCCTGAGTTATGCAGATCTTATGAATGTTGACATGATACAGTACATTATACAATATCAAAATCACATTTGTCAATATCACCACAATCCCACCAGAGCCTCTTAGAACTGGGGAGCTAATGAGCTCACAGTAGCAGATGCAAGTTTTCCAAAACTCCAATTTTCACTTGAAAGCTTGAGTTTGATCATTGGCAACAAATTCTGTCAGTTATTTTCCTTGAAATGACAAGCTAACTTTGTTCTTTCTTTTTTTTTAAGAAAGTGTCTGCCAAATATCCAAGTCTGAGTAATCGTTATTTGTCTGTCAGTGGTTCTTTCAAGTAGAAAGATGTCCTATGAAAAACGCGGCTAATTCGTCTCACAAAAGCAATCGTATACGTGCTTTCCCCCGAGGTGCCCCCTACACTTCTGTATACAGCCAAACGCTTCCTGTGTACGCGTTCCCACGAAGAAGGTTCAGAACAGGTAGACTCAGGGCCAAGAGTTAATAAAGCTGACATTTTTTACTGCATCACAAAGAACAATCTGAAGTGAAGCTGGCCTTGGTTTTTCCTTTTTTAAACCATGAATATATAGCAGTGAAGAATACAGCGACCATTTAGTACAGATTGATACCACTATTATTCAAACTAAGGCACCAATAGTTTATCCACCAATGCTTTTGCACCATTATCACAAATATCAACCAGTGACAAGGGCGAATAACATCTTCATTTTATTATGAAAGTGGTTTTGACTTCACGGGCCCCTTAAAGCATCTTAGGGACCCACAGAGGTTCCCTGGAATACAGCTTGAGAGCATCAGAATTAAAGCAAGAGAGTCTTTCTCAGTGAACCATGTCTGACTCTTAGGCTCCTCTGTCCATGGAATTCTCCAAGCAAGAAGAGTGGAATGGGTAGCCATTGCCTTCTCCAGGGGATCTTCCCAACCCAGGGATCAAACCTGGATCTCCTTCCTTGCAGACAAATTCTCTGCCATCTGCGTTACCGGGGAAGCCTTTGGTCACACGGTGACACTCAGATCTGTTATAAGAATTCCCCACCTGCCATAAGGGAACTCTTGAAGGAACGATTTCCCAGACTTTAGAACCAATCCTATTTTCTTGGCCTGAAACTTGCTACAAAGTTCTATTTATTTTTTCCTGTGGGCTTTACAGCTCACTCTGAACTCTTAGAAACCATTATATCAGTTCAGTCATGTTGAACAATGTAAGATCTATAACTTGTAACTCTTTGCCTTGCCAGGTTGAATCCTAGAAAGTGTTACTGAGCAGTGGTGTCCAACACTGAAGAGTCATTGGAGACAAGAGGTTAAAAGAATATAAATTTCCAGAGCCCACCTCCAGGGCCAGGAATCTATGTTTATTTTGTTCCCCAAGTTATTGTGGGAACGGTGACCCGGCCCTAGTCTCCTGTCCAGATGTTTTGGGTGTCACTAGCTGGAACCAACTAAAGAGAACCATACATTGAATGGCTGACTCTTTTAGGTAAATACTGACTTGTCGGAACTCCTGAATATGTGTCTGTGTGGCCACCTACATGCTTGGCATTTTTTTGAGCCAGGGTCATCTACCTCTTACTTCATTGATGTTTCCAACCCCTAATCTCGTCAGCATGTTTTCTGATAGCCATTTCTCTTTCCTTTTCTTCTTCTTACCAGAGGCTTTGTCATCTCATTGGCAAGATTCGATTAGTCAATTATTTTTTAAATTCTTGGGGAACATATTGTTTCTCTAAAGCGGATCGCATGACTGTATGCCAGTATGCACGGACTCTAGGGAGGTGGTAGATGTAGATGCAAGATTCTGGGATCAATAAACAAGGTTGACAATCTCCACATAACCCTCTCAGTCTGGGCATGTCTGGCATTCCACAAACGTGCAACATATGCACAAACCACATCCACCTTTGACACCGTGAGCTGAGCCTACAGGAAAGAAGAGGCTGGTAGACTCAGGCAGGGATGGAGGGTGATGGCCACATGGCAGAGAGCACCCCACTTAAGGGAGAGGTGGTAGCTCAGACCCCCATTTTCCCTGGGGGGGCCCTTATGCAGCTTCTTGGAAGAGCTGGATCCACTGATGCTCAGGGGCCCCTGTGCCGACATGGACCCAAGAGGGAAAATACACCAACAGAGGGAGACTGGGGGCTTCTGGTTCAGTGATGTGCAACCGTGGGGACAGGGCCCCGAAGGCTGTCTCAGGATCTCCGATGAGTGTGTGTATGAGGGGGAGGAGCGTGGATTAAGAAGAAGAAGGCTGATTTCACCCACCACCACCTTTACAGATAAGGAAATGGAGGCCTACAGGGAG
>SJYC01026608.1:0-12336 GCA_006408675.1 Madoqua kirkii
TCTCAGGAAATGTGAGCAAATTCAGTCACATTGTTGGGAGGCTTGAATAGATCCATTTAGGAAGTAACATCTTCCAGGGGCCTGAATTACCTACAAAGAAATAAAACTAATACCTGTTAATCATAAAAGGACTGTGGTCTGAATTTCTTAGCACAAAACTAAAGCAGTCACTGTAACTGTGGACCATGCCCTTGACATTCATGCCCCAATACTTGTTTCAAGACTTTCTCACTTCTTCCACGACGACATTTATCTTTCCAGACACCTACTAGCTGTCATCTATAAAGCATCTCTGGGAGATCATTTGATATGCAATTTATGGAGAAAATATGGTGCTGTGTATATGAGATCTGGATTATCTTTCTGGTTCCACCTTCATTTGATTTTACTACATTATCTCATTGTCCTGAGTTTCCAAGCCCTCCTCTGTGTCTGTGAGATTAAAAATTGTAACTATTAGATGTACCTTGTAGGCTAAGAGTTCCTGTAAGCAGGTAAGAGTTATTCTTTTTTCCATGAGAATTTAAATTTGAACCCTCACTTCTAACTGTGGAAAGAAAAACATTGTCAATAAATAACTTTCTAAGCAGTCAGTCAAGGGAAATATATACCCTACCTGGTAACTCCTGGTACTTATGTCAGGAACACATAAACTATTCAGGTGTGTTTTCTCACTATGCCTGGTATAGTGTCTACTGTGCCTGAAACTCATCAGGTGACAAGAGATTCTTGGTGAATCACTATGTTCCATGGCTAAGATTAGTCCTGCTTCCCCAGACCATAAACTTATATGATCTATATTGATTAAATACATCTTGCTGAATATGTCCTTTACCAATTTAGAGTCTAGATGGTCTATCCATTGAAGTATTAAAGTCCTCTACTACTGTATATTTCTCCCTTTATTTCTATTTTCTTTATATATTTACATACTCCTATGTTGGGTATATGAATAATTATAAATGCTATATCCTCTTGTTGGATTGACCTCACAATGGCATACCCTTACTTGTCTTTTCTTATAGTTTTTGTTTTATAGTCTATTTTGTCTGCTATAAGTATTACTATCTCAGCATTCTTTACTTTTCCATTTGCATGGAGTATCTTTTTTTTAATCTCTTCTTTTTTGGTTTATGTGTGTCTTCAGATCTGAAAAGTCTGCTACAGGCAGCATATAGATGTGTCATACTTTTTTATCCATTCAGCTACCCTCTGTCTTTTGATTGAAGCATTTAGTCAATTTATATTTAAAATAATTATGGCAGGCATGTAGTTATTGCCATTTTGGTACTTGTTTTCTGGTTATGTTTTCAGTTCTTCTCTGTTCCACTCTTACTCTTTTTGTTTCTTCCTTTGTTTTTTGACAGATTTCTTTAGCTTCACATTTGGATTCTTTTATTTTTGTGTGTATCCATTGTAGCTATTTTTGACTTGTGGTTAGCATGAAGCAAAAGTTCCCACTCTGTAGTCATGAGGTGTCAGATGAGTATGAGCAGCATTGCAGGCTGCCCCTACTTGTGCTAAGTACATGGTGAAAAGCTATGTCAAAGATGCTTTCCACATCCAAACACATCACCCTTTGACAACATCTGCATCAACAAGATAGTGTCCTGTGCCAAGGCTGACAAGCTCTAAGAAGGTATGTAGGGTGCCTTTGGAACACCCCAGGACACAGTGGCCACAGTACACATTGGTTAAGTGATCGTGTCCTTCAGCACCAAGCTGAAGAATAAGGAACACATGACTGAGGCCCTACAGAGGGCCAAGTTCTAGTTCTCTGGCCAACAGAAGGTTCACCTGTCTGAAAGGTGAGGATTTACTAAGTTTAAAGTCAATGAATTTAAACAGATGGTGGCAGAAAAGCAACTCATCCCACTTGGCTATGGGGTCAAATACATCATTAATTATGGCCCCCTGGACAATGGCAGGTCACAGAATCACAACAGCCTTGGCGTTCTCTACTGCTTGTTCAAGCCCACCATTAAACCCTCCTTTCCAGTCTGTCATTCAACCAATCAAAAAAAAAAAAAAAAAAACCCTCCATTTCCACTTGCCTGTCACGTTTTATTTTTTGTTGCTGTATTTAATTTCTTTTTGTGTATCCCGTATTCACTTACTTATACTTGATACCTGATATTCTTTTTACTACTTTTTCTTTGAACTTTCATACTTTTTAAAGTGACTGATCTAATTCCTTTAACATATATTTTCCATTACCAGTGATTTTTTCTTTCATATATTTATTTCTAATTGTGACCTTTTCCTTTACGCTCAAAATTGACCCTTTATTTAAGGCCAGTTTACTGGTTATGAACTTCTTTAGAGTTGTTTGCTTGTCTGAAAAACTCCTTATTGCCCCCTTCAAGCCTGAATCATAACCTTGCTAGGTAGAGTATTCTTCATTATAAACTTTTATTCTTTCAGCACTTTAAATACATCCTGGCACTCCCTTCTGGACTGCAAAGCTTCTGCATTAAAATCAGCTTATAGGCTTATAGGAGTCCCCTTCTATTGATATATGATTAGCTATTTTTCTCTTGTCTTTAAAGTTCTCTTTTTATCTTAAACTTTTGCCATTTTACATATGATGTATGTTGGTATGGGAGTTCCCTTCGATTAATATATGATTAGCTGTTTTTCTCTTTAAAATTCTCTTTTTTATCTTAACCTTTTTCCATTTTAAATATGATATACCTTGTTATGAGTCTCTTTGGATTCATCTCATTTGGGATCTCTGTTTCCTATACCTGGGTATCTGTTTCTTTCCCTGCTGCTAAGTTGCTTCAGTCGTGTCTGACTCTGTGCAACCCCACAGACGGCAGTCCACCAGGCTCCCCCATCCCTGGGATTCTGCAAGCAAGAACAATGGAGTGGGTTCCTGAACTTCTCCATTTCCTTCTCCAATGCATGAAAGTGAAAAGTGAAAGTGAAGTCACTGAGTCGTGTCCAGCTCTCAGCGACCCCATGGACTGCAGCCTACCACGCTCCTCCGTCCCTAGGATTTTCCAGTCAAGAGTACTGGAGTGGGGTGCCTATTTTCCACCATTATTTCTCAAGTAAGTTTTCTGTTACTTACTTTCCTTCTGGGAACCACATAATGTGAATACGGTTGATGTTTCACAGATGGCTCACATACTCTCATTTTTAAAAAATCCTTTCCTTCTTATTGCTATTCATATGGGAGGAATTTCCACTATTTTATCTATCAGATTGCTTGTCCCTTTATGTCATCTCATCTGCTTCTGATTCCATAAAGTGTAACTTTTTAAATTTCACTTACAGTATTGAGCTCTGATTGATTCTTTCTTGTATTTTATAAGTCTTTGTTAAAGCTTTCAATGAGTTCCTCCAATCTTTTCCTAAGTTTGGTGAGCACCATTAGGACAGTTTCTTTATCAGGCAAACTACTTATGTCTGTTTCACTGGGGTTTATTTTTTCCTGGGGTTTTACTTTGTTCTTTCATTTGGACCACATTCCTCTATCTCATTATTTTTATTTCCTTTACATTTTTATAAATTAAGAGAACAACTACCTCTCCTAATCTTGAAGAGGCCTTGTATGGGAGCATTCCCTGTGTAGACCACTTGGGCCTAAAGGTTTTTGCAGGCTGGCTGGGGCTGCAGTGGGCATCAACAGGGGTTAATCCCTGGGGAACAATATGCCCCATACTGCAGTAGTGGGGCTGAAGAGCCTGAAGCAGGCCCAGTCGAGGAGCAGCCCCCTGGGAAGTACTGTGTATCAGGCTGCCTTAGAAGAATAGCTGGAGCTGGAGAGGACATGGTCCAGGAGCAATCCCTGAAGAATGCTGGGCTGTAGGCTACATTGATGGGCCAGCTGGAGGCAGGGCAGTCACAGGCCAGGAGGAGTCCTGGGAGGCAACTCCAGACAATGGTGATCATCAGTGCCTCCTACCCAAGCCAGACCTCCAGCAGTTCCCCGTCATTTTGGCAGTAAGTTCAGGGTGAGTAAATATAGTTCCTTTACATATACTCTAGGTACCTTTAAAGTTTTTTCACTGTGTCCCAGAGTGAGTGTGTCTGCATTTGGATGCCTCAGGAATATATCTTTCTACTGTAGATCATCCTGAAAGAGGAGAGATTCCCATGGATACTGTGTCTCTGACTTTCCTACTAGTTTCTATGTGGATCTTCGATTGGCAGCATCAGCATATTGGGCCCTCATATCTTCTTCAAGAAGAAGTGTGCTATATGTAGGTGTAGATCAGTGTGCTCAGGGGAGTAGGTAAAGACAGGGTCTTCATGTGCCACCATATTCCTCAGTATGCTTTATGTTTTCAAAATAAATGCTCACTGATAAAGCTTACTCTGAAAACAAGTGCATAATTCAGAGATATTGCATGTTCAGTTCCAGACCACACAATAAAGCAAATAGCACAATAACGTGAGTTACATGGCTTCATGGTTTCCCAGCACTTGTAAAAGTTATGTTTATATACTATGCTTACTTGCTAAGTCAGTCACTTCAGTCGTGTCTAACTGTGCAAACCTATAGATCATAGCCCACCAGGCTCCTCTATGTGGGATTCTCCCTGCAAGAATTCTAGAGTGAGTTGTCGTGCCCTCCTCTAGGGGATCTTCCTGACTCAGGGATTGAACCTGCATCTCTTACGTCTCCTGCACTGGCAGATGGATTCTTCACCACTAGCTTCACCTAGGAAACCCTTATATAGTATCCTGTAGTCTATAAGTATGCAATACTATTATGTGTTAAAAAAACAATGCACATATCTTAATTAAATAGTAGTTATTGCTAAAAAATGCTAAACTTCATCTCACTGAAGCAAGTCATAATCACTTTGGCTGGTGGAGAGTCTTGCCTCCATGTTGATGGTTGCTGAGAGTCAGGTTCCTGATAATGGGGTGGCTGTGGCAATTCCTTAAAAAATGAAGTTTGCAGCATCAATATTAGCTCTTCCTTCCATGAACGATCTCTTTATAGCATGTGATGCCGTGTGACACCATTTTATTCACAGTAGACCTTCTTTCAAAATTGCAGTCAATCCTCTCAAACCCCGCCACGGATTTATCAACTAAGTTTAAGAAAGGTTCTCAAGTCCCTGTTGTCATTTCCACTATCTTCACAGCATCTTCATCAGGAGCATATTCCATCTCAAGAAACCAATCTCTTTGCTCATCCACAAAAACCAACTCTTCATCTCTTAAAGTTTTATAATGAGATTGCAGCAATTCAGTTACATCTTCAGGCTCCAATTCTAATTCTAGTTATCTTGCTATAATATTTCCACATCAGCAGTGACTTCCTCCACTGAAGTCTTGAACTCCTCAAAGGCATCCATGAGGGTTGGAATCAACTTCTTCCCAACTTCTGTTAATGTTTATATTTTGGACCCTTCCCATGAGTCACAAATGTTCTTAAGGTACCTAGAATGGTAAGTACTTTCCAGGTGGTTTTCAATTGACTGCCCAGATCCATCAGAGGAATCACTATCTATGGTAGTTATAGACTTACAAAGGGTACTCCTTACATAATAAGACTTGAGAGTCGAAACGACTCCCTGGTCAATGGGCTGCAGAAAGAATACTGCGTTAGCAGGCTTGAAAACATTAATCTCATTGTACATCTCCATCAGAGCTCCTAGGTGACCAAGAGCAGTAATATTTTCAGAGGAATCTTTTTTTCTGACCAGTCAGTCTCAACAGTGAGCTTAAAATACTGAGTAAATGATGCTGTAAACAGATGTGAGGTTTTGCAGGTTTTGTTCCATTTATAGAACACAGGCAGAGTAGGTTTAGCAAAATTCTTAAGGGGCCTAAGATTTTCAGAATGTACTATCTTCAATTTGAAGTCACTAGCTGCATTAGCTCCTAATAAAAGTCAGCCTGTTCTTTGGCACTTTGAAGCTGGACATCCAGTTCTCCTCTCTAGCTATGAAAGCCCTAGGTGGCATCTTCTTCTGACAGAACACCATTTTGTCTCCACTGAAAGCCTTTCGTTCAGTGCAGCCACTTTCATGAACTATCTTCACTAGATCCTCTGGATGACTTGCTGCAGTTTCTACATCACCACTTGCTGCTTCACCTTGTCCTGTTATGTTATACAGATGGCTTCTCTCCTTAAACCTCTGAACCAGCCTCTGCTAGCTGCAAACTTTTCTGCTGCAGCTTCCTGTCTCTCTCACACTTCTTACAATTGAAGAGAGTTAGAGTCATGCCCTAGATTAGGCTTTTTAGCTTAAGAGAGTGTTATGGCTGGTATGATCTTCTACCCAGACCACTACAACTTTCTCCATACCAGCAACTAGCCTGTTTCACTTTCTTATCATTCATGTATTCAGTGGAGTAGCACTTCTAATTTTCTTCAAGAACTTTGCATTTGAATTTACAACCTGGCTACTAGCGGTTTGGTACAAGAGGCCTAGTTTTGGCTTATCTTGGCTTTGGCATGTCTCCCTCATTAAACTTAATCATTTCTAGCTTTTTAGACACAAAAGAGTCTTTCTTTCACTTGAACATTTAGAGGCCATTGTAGGGTTATTAATTGGCCTGATTTTAATACTTTGTGTCTTAGTGGATAGGGAGACCTGAGGAGAGGGAGAGACACAGGGGAAAGGCCATTTGGTAGATCAGTCAGAACCGGAACAGCACAATATTTACCAATTAAGTTGCCTATCTTACTTGGGTGTGGCTCATGGCTCCCCAAAACAATTACAACCGTAATATCAAAGACCACTGATCACAGAGCACTATAACAAATGTAATAGTAACCAAAGAGTTTGAAATATTCTGAGAATTACCAAATTGTGACACACAGATACAAAGTGAACAAATATTGGAAAAATGATGCCAGTAGATGTGCTCAACATAGAGCTGCCACCAAACTTCATTTTGTGAAAAACACAGTATCTATTAAGTACAATAAAACAAGGTATGCTTGCTGAGAAATAAAAATAAATCAAATATTTTGAAGTGGTTTATACAGAGTCATTTCCTCCTCACAAACTACCTAATATGATACTAAACTAAAACACAAAGATGTAGATGCTGTAAGGTAAACTTAAATGACTTATGCAAGATCCTGTTTCTCAAAAAGACCAGAAAGCTAATGCAAATAAATTAGATATCAATTATTTAAAGGAAAGTAAAATATGTAGTGAAAAATAATATTTAAAGTACAGTCATCTACTTATTAATAGCATCCATTTCAATTTCCAGGTGCAATAGGTTGGTTCCTTAATACTTCCAATTCAGGTTTTACATTTACTGTAAGAAAGTGATTTTGGGGGAAAATTTCCTGGCAGTCCAGTGGTTAGGACTTGGCACTTTCAGTGCCAGGGCCCAGGTTGGATCCCTGGTCTGGAAACTAAGATCCTGCAAGCCACAAAGCATGGACAATAAATAAATAATATATTCCGTGTATATATGACCATATGCTGTGATCTACTCGGCCTTATATAGATTAGTCTAAAGAACAAAAATAGATCTTTATCATCTACTTGTTCTAAAAACTGTTTCTCATCAACTATACATGCAGAGAGCTGCAAAAAATGAAATATATCCATATATGATTGATTTCTATTTGACTACAGAGAGCTACACACTAGAGGAACAGCTGAAGTTCATCATTTGGAACCCACAGCTTTCCGTGTCTGTGTTTATGTTCATAACATGTAGCAACCTACTCTTTGCCCTCATTCTTTATAGTCTTTTCCATATTTCAGCAAATATGGTAAGTGATAGTATTAGGTTGGTGCAAAAGTAATTACAGTTGTTTTTTTTTTTTCAACAATTACACTGTTGAAATCTGCCTTTTGATACTGGCTGCTGCTGCTGCTAAGTCGCTTCAGTTCTTTTCGACTCTGTGCAACCCCATAAACGGCAGTCCACCAGGCTCCCCTGTCCCTGGGATTCTCTAGGCAAGAACACTGGAGTGGGTTGCCATTTCCTCCTCCAATGCATGAAAGTGAAAACTGAAAGTGAAGTCGCTCAGTCGTGTCCGACTCTTCACGACCCCATGGACTGCAACCTACCAGGCTCCTCTGTCCATGGGATTTTCCAGGCAAGAGTACTGGAGTGGGGTGCCATCGCCTTCTCCATTTCATACTGGAATACATTCTAAATAATTGTGGTCATCATTTTAATGTGCATTTCTTGCTTTATGCTTTTTTGCTAATGAGTTATGACTATTTTATATTTAAACTAGGGAAATGATGCTAGACAAAAAGCAAATTCAAGTGATTTTCTTATTTGAGTTCAAAATGAGTCATAAAGCAGTGGAGACAACTCACAACATCAACAACACATCTGGCTCAGGAACTGATAATGAATGTACAGTACAGTGGTAGCTCAAGAAGTTTTGCAAATGAGACAAGAGCCTTGAAGATGAGGAGCACTGTGGCCATCAGAAGTTGACAACGAACAACTGAGAGGATCACTGAAGCCAATCCTCTTTCAACTATGTAAAACGTTGCCAAAGAACTCACCGTCGACCATTCTATGGTCGTTCATCATTTGAAGCAAATTGGAAAGGTGAAAAAGCTCAGTAAGTGGGTGCCTCATGAGCTGACTGAAAATCAAAAAAAAAAAAATAATAATCATTTTGAAGTGTCATCTTCTCTTATTTTATGCAACAACAACAAGCCATTAATCAAACAGATTGTGATATGGAACAAAAACTGGATTTTGTATGACAACTGACGAAGACCAGCTCAGCAGCTGAACCAAGAAATAGCTCCAAAGCACTTCCCAAAGTCAAACTTGCACCAAAAAAATGTCATGATTACTGATTGGCAGTCTACTGCCCACCCAATCCACTACAGCTTTCAGAATACCAAAGAAACCATGCACACCTATGAAGTATGCTCAGCAAATCTATGACATGCACCAAAACCTGCAATGCTTACAGGTAGCATTGATTAAAAGAAATGACCCAATTCTTCTCCATGACGATACCCAACTGCACACTGCACAACCAATGCTTCAAAAGTTGAATGAATTGGGCTATGAGGTTTTACTCTCATCCACCACATTCACCTGACCTCTTGCCAAAGAGTACTACTTCTTCCAGCATCGCAACAACTTTTCCAGGGAAATGTTTCCACAACCAGCAGGAGGCAGAAAATGCTTTCCAAGAGACTGTCGAACCCCGAAGCATGTATGTTACAGGAATAAGCAAACTTATTTCTCGGTGGCAAAACTGCACTGATTTTACTGGTTCCTATTTTGATTAATAAAAGTATGTTTGAGCCCTGTTATAATGATTTAAAATTCACTGTCTGAAACCAGTAATTATGTTTGTGCCAACCTAATACTTATAATTGCACAACAGGAAAACTGGAAGAAGCTCCTCATTTCTGAAAGCAACCCAGCTGCATTAGACCCCATGTGCACTTTCAACTGATGAGTGGATCTATACCTCAACATACTTTTATGCAACCCATTTGGAGCACAGTAAGATACATACTGGTTAGTCTACTCTCTTTTCTCTTAACCATGCTGCTGCTATGTCACTTCAGTCATGTCCGACTCTGTGTGACCCCATAGATGGCAGCCCACCAGGCTACCCGTCCCTGGGATTCCCCAGGCAAGAACACTGGACTGGGTTGCCATTTCCTTCTCCAATGTAGGAAAGTAAAAAGTGAAAGTAAAGTTACTCAGTCGTGTCCGACTCTTCGCGACCCCATGAACTGCAGCCTACTGGGCTCCTCCGTCCATGGGATTTTCCAGGCAAGAGTACTGGAGTGAGGTGCCATTGCCTTTTCTGTCTCTTAACCATAAGTTATAAGAAAAACTTCAGCAAGAGTATTTTAGGAAAAATCATTCCCAGGAACACATAAACTATGAGCTATTTATTTCTAATTATGAGATGAGAGACTAAGGAAAATTTAAGTGAAATGCAGATCAGGAGACCAGAGGAGAAAATAGCAGGAGATTCCCACTAATGGAAAATTTAACCATTCCTTTAAGTATACTTCAAATCTAACCAGAAGATGAACACTGTTAAGCTGTCTTTATGGGATAGCAGGGGACAAAAACAAGAAAAGAGGGACTGCTTTGGTGGTCTAGTAGTTGGGAGTCTACCTCCCAGTGCAGGGGACATGGGTCCAAGCCCTAATCAGGAAACTAGGTTCCTACATGCCGCAGGGCAACTAAGCCTGCACACCACAACTACCAAGCCCAGGCACTGCAACTAAGACCCAATTTCACCAAAAATAAATTAATTAACTAAATTTTACAAATAAGAAAAGAAATTTTGTAATTTAATTTATACTACTCCCCTGGTTTCTCAGAGAAGTAAGCCAAGGTCTATTGTTAGGCTGCCATCTGTCTATTCTAAGGAGGCACTGAAGAAAGAAATGTTTATCAGGGATTCACCGAATTTGTTCAGCTGCAGGCCTGTCTGTTCATAGGATCGTTCACTGAACTGGCAGCCACAACTCCCTTCTCTTCACAGATGGTCTACACTTTGCTACACGATTCACAAATGCCGCATATTTAGAGTTATTTATACTGTTGTGTCGCTAGATATTTTAAATATTCAGCTATCTGTTCCTAGCACTCGAGTTTCTAAACATCTAGTCAGACTGCTCTAGGAGAATGTGCAGCCTGAGTACTCATCCTTCAAATGTAGAAATGAGTAAAGAGAACTTAAGCCGCTGGGAAGTTCAATGAAAGACTTTCATTGAGTTTATACTCATGCAAAAGAGAAAGAAAGAAAGAGAAAGCGAAGTAGATGACACAACTGTACCTGATACAAGGGAAATCTAAAGTAGACAATAAATACAGATTATGAAGAATTACAAAGGAAAAAGACTATACATCAAAACTAGCTTTACTGTATAAAATGAATGACAATCATTGTTTATTACCTGAAGGCTTACAGTTATTTATATGTAGTTAAGTGAAATCACCATGGTGGGTTTAAAATAGGATATATCTAGGTCTGAATCCTCTTCTACCGATCATTTATAAAGATATAATAATATTGTGAGGCTGTTTAAGAATTAAGTTAGATAACACATAGAGTGAAAATAATATAGAGTTTAGGCATATATGTATAAATAAATGTTAGCTTTTCTTTTTTCTCTTCTTAAATACCAGAGAGAGCACAATGGTTTGCTTCTACTTCAACATTCATTAAACATTTACTGCTATTATGTGTATATGATTATCCTAGATGCTTACCAATTGTGGAAAGATATTCCTTTGAGCCCATTGGTGAGGATAATTAATAACTGGAAAGAAGCATGACCTTACACTGACATGATATTTTTTAAATCAGTGTTCCATGATATATGTAAGAATTATTAGACTCACTTTCTTCCAGTTTTAAAGAAACTGAGGGATTTAAAAAAAAATAGTCTCTTTAATAAGAGGTAAAAACTAGACAGCTATATGTAAAAATGAAATTTGAACATTCGCTAACACCATACACAAAAATAAACTCAAAATGGATTAAAGACTTAAATGTAAGGCTGGATACTCTAAAACCCTCATAGGAAAACATAGGCAGAACACTCTCTGACATAAATAGCACCAAGATCTTTTTTGACTTACCTCTGAGAGTAATGAAGATAGAAACAAAAATAAACAAATGGGACTTAATTAAAATTTAAAAAGCTTTTGCAAAGCAAAGGAAACCTGAGACAAAAAAGAAGTACTATGTCACACTGGTCAGAATGACAATCATCAAAACTCTACAAACAATATATACTAGAGAGGGTGTGGAGAAAGGGGAATCCTTTATACTGTTGGTGTGTGTGTGCTAAGTCGCTCAATTGTGTCTCACTCTTTGTCACCTCATGGATTGTAGCCTGCCAGGTTCCTCTGTCCATGGGAATTCTCCAGGCAAGAAAACTGGAGTGGGTGGCCATGCTCTCCTCCAAGGGATCTTCCCAACCCAGGGATCTAACCCAGGTCTCTCACATTGCAGGTGGATTCTTTACCATCTGAGCCACCAGGGAAGCCTTGTTAGTGGGAATGTAAATTGGAATAGCCAGTATGGAGAACAGTATGGAAGTTCCTTAAAAAACTAAAAGTAGAGTTGCCACATGATCTAGCAACTCCAGTCCTGGGAATATACCTGGAAAAAAAACTGTAATTCAAAATGTGTACAATAGCCAGGACATGGAAGCAACCTAAATGTCTATTGACAGAGAAATGGATAAAGAATACTGGTGTGTGTGTGTGTGTGTGTGTGTGTGTGTGTGTGTGTGTGTGTGTGTGTGTGTGTGTGTGTGTGTATACACACTATGGATATTATTCAGCCATAAAAAGTGAAATGCCATTTGCAGCAACATGGATGGATCTAGAGATTATCATTCTCAGTGAAGTCAAACAGAGAAGGACAAATATTGT
>SJYC01026612.1:0-14555 GCA_006408675.1 Madoqua kirkii
GAATTTTGATGTTTTGTGTTTTGCTTTTTACTCTTTCTGTTTTTCTTATGACCCAGAAAATGATGGTCCATGAAAATATTTTACTTTTGTGGTTTGAAATATTCTATAAATTTCAGTTAGGGTATATTGATTTATTACATTCACATCCTCTATATCCTTAATGATATTTTGTCTCATAGAGCAAAGTTGAGGTCTGTAAGTTTAATTGTCAATTTTCTCATTGCAATTCTCTGTTTTTTCTCATAGTTTGTTAAAGCTCTGATAGGTACATCTTAGGTACATCTACTTGTGGAATTATTTTGTCTTTCTCATGAATTGATTTATTATCAGTATGCAAAGTCCCTTTTTAACACTGCTAATTTTTCATCTGGAATCTACTCTGTTTGAGTATGGTGTAGTCATACCATCTTACTTTTCAAGCATTTTGCTATGAAAAGTTCCAGAATACTGCTAGGTTTACAGAATTTCACAGTGATTTCCCATAAACTCACTTCCTGCATTTTTCTGTTGATATTTCACTATACTTGGTTTATGACATTTCTATTTACCTACTGAGCTCTCTGTCCTTCATTATATTTTTGTGCATTTGAAAGTCAGTTGCCAGCATTATTTCACTTAACCTAAATGCTTTAGGTTGCATATCATTAATTAGAATTGATATTTATTAAAAATTTTTCTTTTTATGAAAAATTTACTTAGAGTGAAATATACCAATCTTAAGTTTACATTTTGTTTTTGACATACCATGGACTTGGGAAATGTATATAAGTGGGTCATAGAAAGACTTTCTTTCATTTATGTCAGAAAGTATTCTGTGTTTTTCTTTAAGAGGTTTATAGTTTATGGTCTCACATTTAGGTTTTAACCCATTTTGAGTTTATCTTTGTGTGTGATATTAGAAAGTGTTCTAATTTGATTCTTTTGCAGGTAGCTGTCCAGTTTTCCTGTCTTTTCTCCATTGTATAGTCTTTCCTTCTTTGTCGAAGATAAGGTGCCCATAGGTATATGGGTTTATCTTTGGGTTTTCTGTCATGTTTCACTGGTATGTATTTCTGTTTTTGTGGCAGTATCATACTGTGTTAATGACTAGCTTTGTAGTATAGTCTGAAGTTAAGAAGATTGATTCCTTCAACTGTATTCTTCTTACTCAAGATTGCTTTTTCTGTTCGGGTCCTTTTGTGTATCCACACGAATTCTGAAATTTTTTGTCCTAATTCTGTGAAAAATGCCATTGGCGATTCGATAGGGACTGCATTGACTCTGTAGGTTGCTTTGGGTAGTATGTTCATTTTCACAGTGTTGAGTCTTCCAATCCAGCAACATGCTATATCTCTCCATCTATTTGTGTAGTCCTTGATTTCTTTCAAAAATGTCTTATAGTTTCCTGTATATGCCTCTTTTCTCTCCTTGAAGCTCTATACAGTCATCAAGAACAAGACCTGGAGCTGACTGTGGCTCAGATCATGAGCTCCTTATAGTAAAATTCAGGCTCAAATTAAAGAAGGTAGGGAAAACCACTAGGCCATTCAAGTACGACTTAGATCAGTTCCCTTTTGATTATGCAGTGGAGGTGATTTATAGATTTAAGAGATTAGATTTGGTAGACAAGTGCCTGAAAATCCATTTTGGTTTTAGGTTCATAACTTTGTATAGTAGTCAGTGCCAAGAAGGCAAAGCGTTTGTCTAAGGAGGCTTTAGAAATTGCTGAGGACAGAAGAGAAATGAAAGTCAGGAAGAAAGGAGAAGATATACCCAACTGAATGCAGAGTTCCAGAGACTAGCAAGGAATGATAAGATCTTAAATGAACAATACAAAGAAATAGAGGAAAACAATAGAATGGAAAAGACTCCAGGTTTCTTCCAGAAAATTGGAAATATCAATGCAACATTTCATGGAAGGATGGGTATGATAAAGGACAGAAATGGTGACCTGACAGAAGCTGAAGAGATTAAGTAGAGGTAGCTGGAGTACATAGATATATACAAAAATGGTATTAATGACCTGGATAACCACAATGGTGTGGTCACTCACCTAGTGCTGGACATCCTGATGTGCAAAGTCAGATGGGCCTTAGGAAGAATTACTATGAGCAAAGCTATTGGAGGTGATGGATTTCCAGCTGAGTTATTTCAAATCATAAAAGATTATGCTGTTAAAGTGCTGTACTCAATATGCTGGCAAATTTGGAAAACTCAGCGGTGGCTACAGGACAGGAAAAGGTCAACTTTCTTTCCAGTCCCAAAGAATGGCAATACCATAGAATGTTCAAACTACCATACAGTTGCTGTCATTTCACATGCTAGTAAGTTTATTATGCTCAGAATCCTTCAAGCTAGGCTTCAACAGTATGTGAATCGAGAACTTCCATCTGTATAAGCTGGGTTTAGAAGAGGCAGAGGAAGCAGAGATCAAATTGCCAGCATTTGTTTGATTATGGGGAAAGCAAAGGAATTCCAGAAAAACATCTACTTCTGCTTCATTGACTACACTGAAGCCTTTGACTATGTTGATCACAACAAAGTCTGGAAAATTCTTAAAGAGATGGGAATACCAGACCACCTTACTTATCTCCTGAGAAATTTGTATGCAGGTTAAAAACCAAGTTAGAACTGGATGTGGAACAACAAACAGGTATGAGTAGGATGTATATTGTTACCCTGCTTATTTACCTTCTCTATAGAGTTACCTCATGTGAAATCCTGGGCTGGATGATTCAGAAGCTAGAATCAAGATTGCCAGGAGGAACATCAACACCTCAGATATGCAGATGATACCACTGTAATGACAGAAAGTGAAGAGGACCTAAAGAGCCTCTTGATGAGGGTGAAACAGGAGATGAAAAAGCTGTCTTAAAACTCAATATTCAAAAAACTAAGAGTATGGCATGTAGTCCCCTCACTTCATGGCAAATAGAAGGGGAAAAGGTGAAAGTAGTGACAGATTTTATTTTGGAAGGCTTCAAAATCCCTACCGCCAGTGATTGTAGCCATGAAATTAAAAGATGCTTGCTCCTTGGAAGGAAAGCTGTGACAAATCTAGATAGAGTATTAAAAATCAGAGATATCACTTTGACAATAAAAGTCCATAAATAAAAGCTATTATTTTCCAGTAGTCACTTACAGATGTGAGGGGTAGACCATAAATAAGGCTGCATGCTGAAGAATTGATGCTTTCACATTGTGGTGTTGGAAAAGATTCTTGAAATTCTTTGTATATCAGGAAGATCAACCTAGTCAATCCAAAAGGAAATCAACCCTGCATATTCATTGGAAGGATTGATGCTAAATCTGAAGTCCAGTACTTTGGCCACCTGGTGCAAAGAGCTGATTTATTGGATAAGACCCTGATGATCAGAAAGATTGAAAGCAAAAGGAGCGGGGGCCAGCAGAGTATGAGATGTTTAGATATTGTCACCAACTCAGTGGACATTAATTTGGGCTAACTCTGGGAGATAGTGATCGCAGAGCAGCCTGGCATGCTGCAGTCCATGGCGTTGCAACAATTAGGACCCAGCTTACCCCTGGACAATAACAACCACACCACCACCACCCTTTTTTTCCTGAAGTACATTCATTCTTAGGTATTTTATCTTTTTGTTTCAGTGATGAATGGGATTGTTTCCATAATTTCTTTCTGAGTTTTCATTGTTAGTGTATAGGAATGAAAGAGATTTCTATGTATTGATTTTGTATCCTGCAACTTACTAAATTCACTGGTTAGCTTTAGTAATTTTCTGATAGCATCTTTAAGGTTTTCTATTTATACTATAATATCCGAAGCAGTGAGAATTTTACTTCTTTTCTAATTCCTGGGTTCCACAAGCTCTAGTATTCTATTTTTATTTTAATTTGAAGAAAAAATATAGAATACAAATAACTAAATATTGATTGGCTCTGGGACAGCACAACTTACTGCTTTTCCAAGTCACAAATAAGGATTAAATATTTGGATTTTGCATCATGAGGATATTGTCAACACCACTGTAAATATTAACCTTCCACAGTGATGACCATTAAAAAAAAGGAAAAATGCAGCAATTTTTCTAATGACATGAAGTTGGAAAAGAAACGTAAATAACTGTTTTCAGAGAATGGAGAGAGCCCTTATGATTGTCTAATATTCAGTCAGAGGAATTTGCAATTGTGACATACTTGGTACATTTTTAACTGCTTATTTATTGAAAACCTCAAATACTTTCAGACTCAGCAAGTGAATTCTAAACATCTGGCAATATTAAGGGTGATTTCATCTTAATGAAATTATACTAGGAAACAAACAGAAAGCAAAAACCTGAATGATAAACAATAAAAGCTACTTAATAGTTGGTCAATTAGTATTTTTTAAATTAAAACATAATAAGCACATTTTTTTTTCAACTTGCTTTGTTATCTCAATGTCTGTCAATATCTTACCTGGATCAACCAATGCTTTGTTAAATATTTCTTTAAGTTTCCTACTCTTCACATTCCTTCCTTGAGCAAGATTTCTGTACATCTCATAGCCTATGATCATAACACCACCATCTTCTTGCCACCTCTGTAGCATGTAGCTTCTTTCTTGAGGACGTTTCACAGTTGCTAATTCAGAGACCTTCGGTGGGAAAATAAAGATTTTTAAAGGTAGGAATGCATAAATACTAAATATCCCCAAAGAAACATGTATCACTAACAATTAAAAATCTTATTTTTTACTATATGAATTTAATGCAGTTATTTTGATAATAGAAAATATTTTAAATATACCTCAAGCTTCTCATCATCTTTTAATCCCTCCTGCCACTTCTCAAATTCATTCATCCAATTCAAAGCAGTATTAAGAGGACAAACCACTAAAGCTGTGCTGAAATCCAATTTGTCACACAAAAGAACTGTATGAAGAAAACTTACCACCTACAAGAAAACAAATTAAGTTGTCACCTTCATTTAAATATCTTCAAAAAGTAAAGAAATTGAGCAAACTTATAACAGTTGGGAATTTTTTTGCTGTTTAAACAATAAAGCAACCAGGCAAAAGTCATAATTTCCAAACCAGGAAAAGTACAAAGAAAGAGATATAACATGTAAAAGGTGGAAATTCAACTATATGATACATAACGCCCTTCCAACTCTGAAGCTCCATGATTTTATGATCAGTAATAATAATATGAATATAATAAATAATAACCACAGCAAAATAGCTACTAAGTCCCTAGTCCCCAGAGAGCATTCTTACGATCGTTAGAAAATACCACCTCCCGTTTAGAAGAGAATTATACCATAGAGTATTTTTCCACTGTGAAGTGTTCTGACTCACTGAATCTACTGTCTTATGGCTTGGAATTACATATATATACAGATATATATAATATATACATTGTATATATATCTTTTCACTAATTCCACATCTCTGCTACAATTCCTGCAGTTTTCCTGCAACTTCCTGCATTCAGAAAAGTAGTGTTTTAATAATGAAAATATATTATGTTCTCATTACTGCAGGATCACAGACTATTAAAGTCAGGAATCCCCTGGTTAGGACTCTGTGCTTTCATGGCGAGGACATTGGTTCAATCCCTGACAGAGGAACTAAGATCTCAGAAGCCACACAGCATGACAGAAAGAAAGTTGTAAAGGAAGTTCATTTCCACCTCAGAATCTTTGCAGTTTTACTGACTATGCCTATAATCCCATTGCTTCACTTCATTAGGGTCTCTGTTCAAACATCACTTCCTAAAAGATGCTTTCCCTCTCTATGCTTCCTTAACATTATCTGAAAGTACATATTTCTTATTTTATTTGAATAAATTCTCTCTCACCCACCAGAATATAAGCTTCTTGGAGAAATCTTATTATTCAATGCTTTATCTCCAGCCCCTACAACCGCATCTGGAACCTAACAGAACATAATATATATTTTTTAATTCATGAATGTACAAGAACAGAATACCTTCATGTTCTTACCTGTAAAGTCTTACCAAGGCCCATGCAGTGGGCAAGAATGCATCCTGAACCTGGAGATTTCTTTGTTTTTTTTACAGACTCACAGCAGCAATCCCACATAAATTGAACACCTAAAAATGATACCTTTGTTAGGTTCAAATTTAAAGGTGCAAGTTAAAAAATCTTCCTTCATAAATACATTAAAAACATAAAACTTCTAAGGAACAGAATTTTTTAAAAAGAGAGAGACAAAAATCTCTTAATGTAAATGGGATTTGTTTTGCACACAACCCACCACTAAGGTTTATTAGAAAAAATGTGAACACAGGCACACAACAGGGTGACTTTCAGTCCTCTCAGGTATCACAGCAGACCGTTTCTCATTCCCTGGGATGGTCCAAAGAGACAGATAAATAATCTAATAGAAACTTTATCCAAAGAGAGAATAGATCCCTATCAAATACACTTTCAGATTTATTGAGTGTATCCTGGGCAGGAGGGGAAACCTCAGGAGCTAAGTTATCATTTCTCCCTTTACTCAACACTAAAAACTGAACAAGAAATGAGCTTGCTACCTAAGGAGTAGGAACTACAAAATTTACTTAATGTATTCATTCACATACACACTCAAAATTGACTTACTGATTCTGCTTGGACAAAGCAGAGGATAGGGATAATTGGATATCTTTCCAAAACCAATAAAGGAATATTATTAACAAAAATACTTGAAAAAGCATTTCCTAAAGAAGGCTTTTAGCTAACTGTACCTTTCCCTACCACACCACTGCCCTTAGCTAACCATTGCAGATTAGGTGAAATCCACTTGCTACATATACCCATTTGTGAGAGGCACACACTTCCTGTTTCACAAAACTCATTTTTTGTGCAATGTTCAATTTTGTTCTTCCTCATTTGCTTATGCACTCCATAAGGGCAGGGATCATATCTGTTATGCTCACCAGTAAAAGTAACTCCAGGTCTTAGCAGAAATGTGAGGCACATTGGGGCCATCAAATATTGGTAAAATTTAACTAAAAATATTTTGACCATCTGATGGCTTCTTACCATCTACTTGATGTGGTTTCAATTTGATAACCATATTTCTATGAACCTGCACTAAAGGTTCTTTGGTTTCTTCATCTTCATCTAAAACCAACTTCGTTGTTATTGGACACTTAGTTGGTGAAGCATCTTCAATTTCTATCACCTACAAGAAAGGGAATTATAGATAGTTAAGCTCAAAGAAAAGCAATGGTGGAATATGAATCTTACTAAGTGAAGTTTTCCAAACTACAGACATGTCTACTTCCATACTAAAATCCAGTAATTTTTGTTCAGTAAGACCAGGATGGATCATTAGCTTACACGTTTTCTAAAATAATAAAAAAACCTCTACAAGACCTAATCACTGTGGTAATGTTGGTAATTTATTAATAGCTCATTGATTTTCACCTTGAACACCTTAACACATGATAGGTAGAGATGTGAGAAAAGGAGCACTCTAAATTAATCCATGACATCACCATTAAAATCTAAATAGACTGGCTCTATTCTTCTAGAGCTTCTCTGGTGGCTCAGATGGTCAAGCCTCTGCCTGCAATGTGGGAGACCTGGGTTCAATCCCTGGGTTGGGAAGATCTCCTGGAGAAGGAAATGGCAACTCACTCTAGGATTCTTGCCTAGAGAATCCCACAGACGGAGGAGAATGGTAGGCTACAGTCCATGGGGTCACAAAGAGTCAAACAAGACTGAGCGAGCTTTGCAAGCTTCACTCGCTTCACATTCTTCTAGAAGACATGTGAAAATGTGCAAGGAAACTTATGGTTATCACAATGACTGGTCATGACTAGTATTTATTTCAGGCAGTAGTGAAGGTAAATATAAATGTTTTACAATGTGAATGAAGACAGTCCCAAATAAGAACTGTCCCACCCAAGATTCCAAAAGGCTCCCACTGAAAACCACTGTAAATATGTGTTGTGAAAGGGAAAAATTTTCAGAAACACTGGTATGAGAATATCAGGCTCAAAAGCATAACAAGAATATGTAACACTCTTTAATTGCAAAAGGGAAACAATCACCTCAAGTTTATTATTTGAAAGAAAACTTAAATGTATATACTTAAATACATATACATAAATACAAATACATGTGTCTGAATATATTTCTTTGCTATCTCATCCCAATTACATCCCAATTACATAGTATACTCAAGAACTGTATAAGCTAGGTACAAGTATTGCCATTCTACAAATTGGAGGAAAAAAAAAAAAAAACCTGAGAGACTGAGAAGTTAAATAACTTATACAAGGTCATACAACTCTTAAGTAACACAATACTAGGACTTGATACCAAGAGGGCTAGGCTCCAGAGTCCATGAACCTAACCACTATGCATTAATAGTTTAATAAAGAAAATGCTTATATGAACAGAGTCATCCCTGATGGCTCAGATGGTAAAGTATCTGCCCGCAATGCGGCAGACCCGGATTCAATCCCTGGGTTGGGAAGATCTCCTGGAGAAGGAAATGGCAACGCATTCCAGTACTCTTGCCTGGAGAAGCCCACGGACGGAGGAGCCTGGTAGGCTACAGACCATGGGATCACAAAGATTAGGACACGACTGAGCGACTTCACTTCACTTTATATGAACAGGTTTTTGGTTCCATGAAAATCAATAAAGAGTCATGACTTTAAACTATGGACATTATGATGTTTACGAATAAAATTTTAGCTGGTACTTTTTTCCTTATTTAGAACTGTAACTAGGAATGAATGATTAATTGATACTTACTATAGACATTTCCAAACATGAACAGAAGTATAAAGAATAGCATAATGAGCCCTATCACCCATTATTCAGCTTCAAAAATTATCAACCTCTGGCCAGTTGTTTCACTGGCAGCCTCTCACCCATTCTCCAACTCCTCTAATCCCATAAATGATTCTGAAGCAAACCCAAGCAAGTATATTATTTCATCTGTAAGTGTTTTAGAATCTCTTTAAAAGGACATTCTCTCTTATTAAAATCATAACTATAGTATCATTATTACATGTAAAAATTATGTAAACAAGTCACAAATTTGTAATATATTACCTTGATAAAACTAAAATTATATACAAATCCAGATGTGGTAGAGTATAAACAGCACTGGTTATTGAGATCCCAGCTCCATTTCAACAACTTACTTAAACTCTCTTAGCTTCAGTTTGTCCCTCTGGAAACTAGGAAAGCTTATAAGTAACTCTCATGAGGTTGTTGTAGTGATTAAATGAGGCAAAGAATACAAAGTATCAGGCACAGACTAAGGATTCAACAAATTTTTATTGTGTTCTTCTAGCTTGGATGTATCCCAGCTTCATACTGCTGTGTCAAAGACATAAGCCAAAATGGAAAATTATCTGAATGTCTTATCCTGTTTGCAAGGTGTGGTGGGCAGAACCCTAAAATGGCCTCCAAGATTCCAATCCTCTGCTGTAAACATTCTATATAACTCCATTTCCTTGGGGGTGACTGAGATCTGTAACTATAATCATTCCCATAACTGGGCAACTAATCAGTTGATTTGACATAATCAAAAGGGAGATTCCCTTAGATGAGGTGGGCTTAAGCAAGGTAAGCCCTTTAAAAGACTGATGTATAAGAGATGTTCTCTTACTGGTCTCCAAGACAAGCAAACTGCCACACTATAGAGAAGTCTATAGTACTTAAGAACCTCATTGCCAGAATCACAAGCAACTTAATTCTGCCAACATGTGAGCTAGAAAAAAGCACAAATTCTTAGAGAAAACCTCAGCTCTGGCGAACATCTTCAATTTCAACTTTGTGAGAAACTGAGCAGAAGACCCAGCAGAGTCAGGCTCAGCTAAGCCACTCTCAAATTCCTGATTTATCGAACTGTGAGACAATAACTTTGCTTTGTCTTTAGCTAAGCTTGTGATAGTTTATTTTTAATGCACAGTAGAAAACTAATATATAAGGCTTTAACTAAGACTTTTGAACCATATGCTCGTAAGTGATATGGATGACATTTTAGCTATTAAGCACTATCTTTGGGATTAGAGATGAATGAATCTTCAACCTGAATGGAGAAGATAATTTACAAAGAAATGGTCTACTTATCTGTGACTAAGTACATGTGTTTATGCACTAAAGGTACAACTTAAGGAAAGTTTATTTAACTAATAATAGACAGGAATGAAATGAGAGAATTTAGGAGAAATAAATTAATCTATAGTAAGGAATAAATAAGGACATGCATCCCATGTCTGAATTGAAAAAGGAAAAGAAAACATGAATACAAAATCATTTAAGCAACACACTGAAAAGGCTGAGCCCCATTTCTGCTGACGGAGATTAAGTACCATGAAGCATGATGGAATATTAGGGATGAAATCTGTCTTCCTGCTGTAATCAATTAGAAAAGTAGACAAAACATATGAAACAAACATTTCTGGACTTTGGATTATAGGAACCAACAGGACACTGATACCTGAGAGAAGAAAAATCAACAAAGAGGGCCTTAATCCCTCTTGATTGCTACCAGAAGGTACATTTCAGAATTTAAGATAACCCAAGCAGAACTCTGGAGTTGTGCTGAGTTGGGGAAACAAAGTTCATGCTCAGAGAGCTGGAAAAAATACAGAGAAACTACAGAGAGAAAAGAACTATACAAAAAGACCTCCAGAAATCAAAACGGGAGTCACTTCAGTCTTAGTTGATTATTACAATGCACATGAAGAATGAAATTCCACAAAGCCAGACAAATTGTGACCAAGAAGTCATGAGGTAAATAGTCCCCAGTGATATATAGGTCTGGAAGGCATTCAGTTTTAAACAAAGTAGAATATGATCTTCATACTAACTCAGGGCATTCTGTAGAGACCAGACAAAGGCCACACATTAGCAGTGGGGCAAAATCACCCATAAACTACAGGGACACACCTTAAGAGTTTTTTGGGTTTTTTTTTTGAAATATCAAAATAATTAAACTGGGGACTTCCCTACTGCTACAGGGGTTAAGAATGCACCTGCCAATGCAGGGGACATGGGTTCCATCCCTGATCTGGAATGATCCTACATGTTATATATAGAGCAACTAAACCTGTGCACCACAACTACTGAGTCCATGCTCTAGAGCCCTTGTGCTGCACTACTGAGCCCACATGCTGCAACTAATGAAGGCTGTGAGCCTAGAACTTGTGCTCTACAACAAGAAAAGCCATGGCAATAAGAAGCCCACACACCACAACCAGAGAGTAGCCCCTGCTCACTACAACTAGAGAAAGCCCACACAGAGCAGTGAAGATCCAGCACAGCCAAAAATTAAAAAGAATAATGAGTACCTTAAATATCTATACAGAACAATGCCAGCACTCTCCAATAGAATACAATATACACTCAACAATACCCAATTTACAATGTCTAGATTTTAATAGGAGAAGGCAATGGCAACCTGCTCCAGTACTCTTGCCTGGAAAATCCCATGGACAAAGGAGCCTGGTGGGCTGCAGCCCATGGGGTCTCGAAAGTCAGACACAACTGAACGACTTCACTTTCACTTTTCACTTTCATGCATTGGAGAAGGAAATGGCAACCAACTCCAGTGTTCTTGCCTGGAGAATCCCAGGGGCAGCAGAGCCTGGTGGGCTGCCATCTGTGGGGTCGCAACTGAAGCATCTTAGCAGCAGCAGCAGTTTTTAATAAAACATTATTAGATACATCAAGAAAAAAATTGTGAACAATAATCAAGAGAAAAATCACATAACAAAAACAGTAAGAAGTAACAGAGATGTTCAAATTGGCAGACAAACAGAACAAAGCAGATGTAAAATGTGTTCTAATACTGAAAAGAAGATGTGAACACAGTGGGAAAAGAAATACAAGCTATAAGAACCAAATGTAATTTTTGTATAATAAAAATGTAAAAAATAAATATTTAATATTATAAACTCACTGAATGAGATTTAGCATCATAATGTAAAAGAAGAAAAGATCTTGCTTGAAGACAAAGCAAGAGAAACTACCTACAATGAAACAGGGGGGAGGGCACAGGGGGGAGGAACTGAAGAAACTAGTGGGAAAATGCCCAGCAATCTAATACATATGTACTTAGAGTCTCATATAGGAAAAGAACAGAAAACCTTGTCTGAAGAAATAATGGTCAAAGCTTTCAAAAATTTTGATAGAAACTATAAGTCTACAGAACCAGCAACTTAAAGGAGCACCAGGCAGGATAAAAACTAAGAAAATCACAACCATAAATTCCTGAATGTTGGTGATAAATAGATCACTTTTCACAAACCATTAAAACATCTAATCATTTAAAAAAAGAAAAAAAGACACATTACATACACATGAGTGGGTGAGGGGTAAAAATAAAGACAAGAAACAACATGTCATGAAGAAGCAACATCTTTACACAGATGAAAGGAAAAGCTAATAACTTCGAATTCTATACCCATGGATTATAACATTCAAAAACTAAGGGAAAAGTAAGATATCAGCAAAATGATAAGAAACAAGCTCTAAGCTCCTGTTTTCACACAGAAATATAAAAACAAATGAAAAGGGAAAAAAACTTTAAAAATCAGAAACTGTTTGAACCAACTTTGTCAGAGTTCTGAAAAAGAGTCAAAGGTTTATAGCTACCAAGTAAATAACCAGTCAAGAAAAGGCCATTTTCAAAATAGTAGTAAAGTTTTATAGTATTTTTACTTGCTCTTACCCCACTACCTCTTAGTGAAGTGATAGTCTTATTCTTGAAGCAGCAGTAGCCTTATAGACAGTTTCTTCCCTCAAACGAGAGGGAGTACAGTATAAATTATTTGCTAGTTATTGTGTACAGCTATTCTAACCTGCCAGAGGATAACTGAAGGAATGACATAAAATTCTCTACTACTATTTCACCTAACTTAAATTCTAATGGGAGAAACAGAAGGAAATGCTCAAAGAGAAAAAAAAATAGTTACAAGGCAATTGTAAACTCACAGATGCCAGGGCCAAGACATTATACATGGAGAAATACAACTGACTATCTAAGGCCCAGAAAAGAAGTTAGGATAAACTCTTGGAACTCTTGGAATTTAGGGCATCTGAAACTAACAAAACATACAGAATAATTTTAAAAGCCATGTTTACCGGAGTCGGGGACTGAGCAAACCTCTAGTTTCAACCTCAGAGGATCCTTAGCTTAACTGCAAGCCTAGTTAAGTACTATGGACGTATCACAGTACAGAGCTAATCTAAAAAGACTGGGAAGAAATCACCATTCAAGGAAATCTCTTTCAAAATATTAACAGAACACTAGTGAAAGGAAAAGAGCATTCAGTAATGATATACAACAATAAACAAATTTTGTAAAAATAAATGAGGAGAGTCTCATAACAATCTGACAGTAACAGCTAAAAAAAAAAAATACCAAAAAATCCTTGGGAAGGGAGAGAACTTAACTTCTAGAGTTATCACATTATAATAGCTAAACCCCCAGTGGGGATAAAACATAAACAAAAACAAAAACCAATGAAACAGGAAAACATGGGCAATTCAAAAGAAGAAATTAAAATAACAGAAAACATCCCTAAGAGGTCCTCAACAAAGGACTCACTACACAAAGCAAAACTGGGCACAATTTACAAAAAAAATCAAGAAAAAGATACAAAATGGGGAATACCAACAAAGAAACAGAAATTACAAATAAGAACCAAACAGAAAATCTGAAACTGAAAAAGAAAAAAGTGAAATAACTTTAAAAACAATTCAGATATGAGCAGGAAGAAGAATCATTAAACATGAAGGTGTCAACTGAAATTATCAAGTCTAAGTAGCAGAAAGAAAACAATTAAGAAAAGTGAGAGACCAAGGGACTTGTGGGATATCATCAAGCAGACCAATACACATATTATGAGAGTCAAAGAAGAAAAATAGAGGCAAAAGGTTATTTGAGGAAATGATGGCCAAATTCCTAAATCTGAGGCAAGACCAAGATCTACAAATCCAAGAAGCACAACAAACTTGAACTGAGATAAACTAAGAGACTCAGACTAACCACATTGTAGTTACATCTTCACAGTACAAACACAGAAAGAATCTTGAAAGTTTCAAGAGAGAAGTGATCTATCACAACAGGGATCATCAATAACATTCAGTTTACTTCTCATCAGAAACTTGAAGATCAAAAGGCAGTGCAATGATATATTTTAAACTACTGAAAGAAAGTAACTGTCATCTGAGAATTTTGTATTAAACAAAAGTATCATTCAAAAGAGAGGGAGAAATTAATATATTCTTAAACCAAGACAGTTCATTAAAAATAGACCTATGCAAGAAGAAATGCTAAAGTGAAGCCTGCGGGTTGCAATGAAAGAATACTGAAAAATAGATAAAGAACTATCCATATGTATGGAAAACACACATGGCCAAACACAAAACCCAATGTTACTGACATTTTGGTTTGTAACTCCAAGTTTACTTTCTATACATATGGATAGTTCTTTATCTATTTTTCAGTATTCTTTCATTGCAACCCGCAGGAGATGTGTATAAGAGACAGGTTTATGGTTTTGAAGTTTGGATTTTGGGGTTCGGTTTAGGAGTTTGTGGATCTGGTTTGGGTTTTGGGTTTAGGGTTTGGAGTT
>SJYC01026623.1:0-25587 GCA_006408675.1 Madoqua kirkii
ATCCTGGGGTTTTTTGTTGTTGTTGTTATTGACTGTATAGAGCTTCTCCATCTTTGGCTGCAAAGCCTAGTTATTTCTGATTGATTAGGTACAAACCCTTTGGGAGTCCATTTTCCACAAATCATTCATAATTTATTTTAGCACAGTTTTAAATTTAAATTTCAAGTTATATAACATCTGGAAATATCCTAAAACACGTAATTCTTTCTAAAAGTTCACTGAAAACTCAGTCTCATGTACACTCTTTCCTCAAAAGTTTTTTTCACATTGAGTTACTTTCCTTGCTATCAAATTGGTAACAGATATAATAAGTTCTTACTTAGCTTATGTTAATACTGGCACAATACATGTATTCTGCTTGCTACTGTGTTTAATGCTGGTGACTCAAGAAATGTGTACATTACTTAGATCAATCAACTTAAATATTAATACCAGGTACTAGTTTAATATTGAACATTTCTCAGTTCATGTGAGCCTCAATTTCACTTATCTTAATGTCTCTTGCATTCAGAATAGTTTGGTCTTCCCTGGTGGCTCAGCTGGTAAAGTACCCGCCTGTCAATGCAGGAGACATAGGAGATGGGGATCAATCCCTTGATCAGGAAGATCCACTGAAGGAGAAAATGGCAATCCACTCCTGTATTCTTGTTAGGGAAACCCCATGGCCTGAGGAACATGGCAAGCTATAGTCCATCCAGTCTCCAAGAACTGAACACAAATGATCACACAGGTTTCTCTGTTAGAATAGTTTGGTTTGCAAATCTGTAAGGGCTTACTTTTATTAAAGCAAATTACATAGAATTGTTTCACAAATCAACTGAGCAATGTTATCCAAAGTCAAAGATACACACATACAAGGAGAGACCTCAATTCTCATTTCAAGATTTCAGTCCTAAGTCAGGTTGAGCCACAGAAAAGCTGCCATTTTGCCCGCCAGGCTCCTCTGTCCATAGTGATTCTCCAGCAAGGATACTGGAGTGGGTTGCCATGCCCTCCTCCAGGGGGCTATTCCCAACCCAGGGATCCAACCCGAGTCTCCTAACTGCAGGTAGATTCTTTACTAACTGAGCTACCAGCAGTCCTAAGTCGGGCTGATCAATAGGAAAAGGCATCAGTGTGCAGAGGAAGTTGGATTAACTTTGGATTTCTCACAAATGAAATGAGTCGAGCTCACTTGGCTAGATGACTGGATATTTACAGGAAAAGAAGTTTCTAATTACAGGACAGGCCAACTTCTAAATTACATTTGTAATACACACTCTCAACTTTGTATGCTAGAAAGACAGCACAGATGAGCATTGCTGAGAAGACATATAGGACCTTTTCATCTCAAAAATATAGGTGAAGTGAAGTGAAGTAAAAGTTGCTGAGTCATGTCCAACTCTTTGCAACCCCATGGACTGTGTAGTCCATGGAATTCTCTAGGCCAGAATACTGGTGTGGGTAGCCTTTTCCTTCTCCAGGGAATCTTCCCAACCCAGAGACTGAACCCAGGTCTCCCACACTGCAGGTGGATTCTTTACCCGCTGAGATACCAGGGAGGCCCAAGAATACTGGAGTGGGTAGCCTACCCCTTCTCCAGGGGATCTTCCCAACTCAGGAATTGAACCAGGGTCTCCTGCAGTGCAGGCGGATTCTTTACCAACTGAGCTATCAGGGAAGCCTGAGTTCCTCCCAGGAGGACTTTATTATCCCCTTGTTCAGTTTTTACAAGCCTCTTAAGACAGACAGGAATGGTTTGGGGAATGGTAGGCGGATTTTTGGAGCTAGGCTTCTGTTGCTATGAAGACTCTGTTTGTAAAGCAAGGACAGTGTTCTTTTTCTTTTTGAAAGGGTTTGGTGTCTACCTCATCGAAATTGAAAGACAGACGTACCCATTTAGCTATGCTGGAAAGTTTTACTTTTCCTCATTTAGCTCAGGGGATAAGGCCTCTTGGGAAGGCTCAGATTGATTTACCCCTAGGCTGTGGTAAATCAGTCCAGGTAGAAGGGAGAATGTAGTGAAGCTAACAGAAAAATGGGTTGAGTGATCCACCATGCGGTCTTGCCTGGAAGGGGGCCACCAGGGGGAAGTGGGCTTGGCATTTGGCATGAACCAACATGTGCCTGATTGCCTGGATATTATGTTGCTGGGGGCAGATACTAAAGGTCTGGTCATTTCCGTGTTTCCCTTATCCTGTTATGGGAGTCATCAAGCAGCAGATAACGTAATGACTTCTAAGTGTCTGACCCAAGGCCACACAAGGTTAAGTAACCTGGTTTTCAGGTTAAGGGAGGAATAAGAAAAGAGAGCCCTCGCCTGCTCGTGTGGAAGGTACTTGAGCACACTGGGCTATGGAGCACGGGACACAGCAGAGAGCAACGCCAGAGTTGCTCAATTGCTTCCATAGACTATACAACAGAAATCCATGTTCTTGTTTGTGGAGCTAAGGAATGAACTTCACAAGCATGCAGACACTCACGGTAGCATGGAAATAGATTTTATTAAAGGGCCTCCCTGGTGGTGCCAACATTAAAGCGTCTGCCTGCAATGTGGGAGACCTGGGTTTGATCCCTGGGTTGGGAAGATCCCCTGGAGAAGAAAATGGCAACCTACTCCAGTATTCGTGCGTGGAGAATCCCATGGATGGAGGAGCTTGGTGGCCTAGAGTCCATGGGTCGCAAAGAGTCGGATACGACTGAGTGACTTCACTTTCACTTTCAAAGAGAAGGAAAGTACAAGGCTCTGAGTATAGACACTGAGAGGGGGTAAAGAGTCCCCCAAAGGAGGACTTGCAGCAATTTTTATAATCTTAATCTGTTCCTTTTTCGTTGGTTCCTGTCCTTAAAATGTGCCATTTTTAACCAATCAGTTTAGAGGTCAAGATGCTTAATATTTTTATGGCTTCTCTTGGTCTTTGGATTAAGTTTGCCACCCTTTCTCATGGCCCCTGGCCGTTTTACAGTGGATCGGATGTATGGGCTAAAAATTAATGGGCACTTGTTGTTTTTTCCCTCAGGCATGTGGAACAGAAGTTAATGACCACCCTTCCCTGGATCTGAGTGCCGATAACTGATCAGACCAAAGACACGTTCCAGCAATTCTGGACAAAGGGTGTAGCTTTAGGCTAATGGATTGAGGTGTTTATTGAAAACAAGACTGAGGGCTCAAAGTCCTACACGGTCTGCCTAGCAATTTCGACCTCAAACCACCCCCTCTAGAGATGGAGACTCTGAGTGCCATTATGGGGAAAATGACGAAGACCGATCTGGCTTGTTTGAGACTGTAGTGGCATTGTTAGTGGATGGCAGTTAGGTCTCTACCTGTGGGATGATCTATTGTATCTCGGTAAGTCCTCTTAGGCTCCATTTCCATAACCATTTGGAGTTTGATAGTTTCTATGCAAGATTATTACAAAGAGAGAGAGAGACAATTTAAAACGCAAGGGCCAAACAGCAATAAGAACAAAGTAAGGCTTCCCACCTGGACCAAGGGGCTTCCACCAGGTGGAAGCTGATATCCAGTTCCAGAGGGTAGTCCCAAGAGGAGGACTGGAATCAGCCATTGCTTGGACGTGACTTTTCAGACCTTGAAGAGAATCAGACACATTTTGAGAGTAATCAGTTATATATCCACACCACTCGGTATGAATTTTGGCACAAGTCCCTCCCTGTGCTGCCATTAATATATCTGACGCCATTATATTTTGGAGTACAGCTTGGCACATTAAAGCCTGTCTGGAATTAAAGGCTGCATTCTCCATCGTATTATCATCTGAAGCTTGTCTTGTCAAGTGAGGCAAGGCTTCTTCTCTGAGGATTTCTTCGGTGGTGCCAAGTGATGGCACAAATATTGCAACCAGGTAGTCATACCGGGGGAACACAGATGGTGTCCATTTCACCTGTCGTACAGGTAATTCATTGGAAATGTGACCACGGGCAAACAATAATCCCAGGGGCACATTTCACAATCCATCCTGGGGGTAACTGGGGCCAAAGAATGGCCCCACATATCCAGTGAGTTCCGTTTGGGGCTAAAACTCATGTGCCCGGAGTGTTGACCAATCAGTCCCCGGCTATATGACTGAATCTGCAGAGTTTATATGCTGTACTGTTATTGCTGGATCACATAAAGACTTGGATAAGAATCCGGAAGGTTTAGTGCTATGAGGAAATAATTTGGTATGATTATTTTGTTTCCAACAAATGGGAGCTGTTTGTATCAACTGCCCCCTTTCTGGGGTTATCCGCATGTTCTGGTCCCAGATTTAGTGCATCTGTTGGGCAGTAAATCCTGTGGTTTTGATTCTCCTGCAGACATAGCTAGTACTGGTTGCTTCTTTTATATAATAGCCATAGGCATCTCTTTCTGTTTGATCACAATCAAAATGTAGACTGTGACCCAATGTGTTAGTAGTATTACACCAAGTCAATAAATTCATCTTAAGGACATTTAAAATTTGGGTTTCATCTTTCTCTTCTTGGACAGAATGACATGTGCTTAGTCGCTCAGCCGTGTCTGACTCTCCAACACAATGGACTGCAGCCCACCAGGTTCCTCTCTCCATGGCGATTCTCCAGGCAAGAATACAGGAGTGAATCAACATGTTCTTCTCCAGAGGAATCTTCCCAACCCAGGGAATCAAACCCAGGTCTCTCTCATTGCAGGCGGATTCTTTACCATGTGAGCCTCCAGGGAAGCATAAAATGACATACCTTTTGAAAATCGGATCCATCGAAGGGGAACATTAACCAAGGCAGTCCAGGAATGCAGATTAATGGTAGAACTCCACAGACCCAACCACAAGATCGATTTTCAAACATTACATGAGAATGTGCCCATAAAATGAAAACGTTCTGTGTCCAACCTAAAGGGACTTGAGAGGTCATTATTACATTAAGAAAAACAAAATAGAGTCGTATGTGTTTGTGCATGGTGTGTTAGAAGAGTTACTCAGCTGGGCCCTGCTTGAACAATCCTTTCATTCTTTTTCCAAGAGGGTGTATTGACGTTTCCAAGAGGGTGTATTGACGTTTCCAAGAGGGTGTATTGACGTTCCAAACACTGAGAATTCTCTTGTGATTCTGCTCTGGGGGTGTTGGATGGTCCTTATGATTTTTTCTGGGAGGATTCCAAGACCTTATCCACGTGTGATGATTCCAGATGTCGATACCCGTAACCTTAACATTGTCAGGTGAAGAGAGAGTGACAGAATAGGATCCCTCCCACGTGGGGTTTGAGGTGTGACTATTTTTAGGAATGGTTTTTTACTAATATCAAGACCCCAGGATTATATTAGAACTTTTTATTTTCTTTTTGCTGTGCCATCCCATTTTTTAAAAACTGTAGCTGTCTTTGGCAAGAAGTTAAGGAGCGACAAATTTTGTTAGTTCAACTGTTTCGTGATCTAGAAGTCGGTGATTTGTGAGAAATGGCCTTCCATATAACATCTCAAAAGGGCTGAGTCCTAGAGACTGTGAAGTATTTCTTACCAAGGCTAAAGGGAGTAGTGAAATACATGGAAGGTGAGTTTCTTGAGATAGTTTTCATAAATGTCTGTTGATTATATCGTGGGCTTTTTCTACCTTGCCTGAAGATTGAGATTCTAAGGACGATGAAAGTGAAACTCAATTCCTAGGGCTTGAAAGACTCATTGCATTATTGCAGTCTGAAAGGCTGGCCCATTGTCACTTGAAATTTTTTGAAATGGACCAAAGCAAGGAGTGACCTCATGTATTAAAATTTCAATTACTTCTTTTGCCTGTTCTGTTCTGCAAGGGAAAGCCTCTATCCACCCGGTAAAGGTATCAACACAAACCAATAGGTATTGGTGTCTCTTGCCTTTAGGCATATGGCTGAAATCTATCTGCCAATCTTCTCCAGGATATTTTCCTGTACATTGTAAACCTGGAGGAGCTGATTGGCTGCCATGAGGATTATTCTTTTGACATATTTTACAGTTCAGTTAAGTTGCCCAGTGGTGTCTGACTTCTTGGTGACCCCATGGAGTGCAGCATGACAGGACTCCCTGTCCATCACCAGCTTCCAGAGTTTACTCAAATTTATGTCCATTGAGTCGGTGATGCCATCCAACCATCTCATCCTCTGTCACCCCCTTCTCCTCCCACCTTCAATCTTTCCCAGCATCAGGGTATTTTCCAGTGAGTCAGCTCTTTGCATCATGTGGCCAAAGTGTTGGAGTTTCAGCCTCAGCATCAGTCCTTCCCATGAACACTCAGGACTGATCTCCTTGAGGATGGACTGGTTGGATCTTGCAGTCCAAGTGACTCTCAAGTGTCTTCTCTAATACCACAGTTCAAAAACATGAATTCTTCAACACTCAGCTTTATTTATAGTCCAACTCTCACATCCATACATGACTACTGGAAAAAACCATATCCTTGATTAGCCAGACCTTTGTCGGCAAAGTAATATCTCTGCTTTTTGATATGCTGTCTAGATTGGTCATAAATGCATCACGTGGCCAAAGTGTTGGAGTTTCAGCCTCAGCATCAGTCCTTCCCATGAACACTCAGGACTGATCTCCTTGAGGATGGACTGGTTGGATCTTGCAGTCCAAGTGACTCTCAAGTGTCTTCTCTAATACCACAGTTCAAAAACATGAATTCTTCAACACTCAGCTTTATTTATAGTCCAACTCTCACATCCATACATGACTACTGGAAAAAACCATATCCTTGATTAGCCAGACCTTTGTCGGCAAAGTAATATCTCTGCTTTTTGATATGCTGTCTAGATTGGTCATAACTTTCCTTCCAAGGAGTAAGTGTCTTTTAATTTCATGGCTGCAGTCACCATCTGCAGTGATTTTGGAGCCCAAAACATAAAGTCAGTCACTGTTTCCCCATCTATTTCCCAAGAAGTGATGGGACCGGATGCCATGATCTTAGTATTTTGAAACTAAGAAACATATTTTACATTCCTTGACAATTTGACTCTAGGTTTTCTTAATCCCTTTTCTTTAAAGAGACATGAAGCAACTTGGGAAGTGTTTTCAGCCCCAAGTTGGATGTTTGATGTCAAGTTTTAAGAACTTTGCATTGGCCATTAGAAGGTAATATACATTTCTCATCTGTTTGAAGCCATCCAGAAGGGAGTAAAATATTTCCGTCAGACGGGGAATGTTAAAGTTCCTCAGGGGAATAATGGGGTTTTCTATCAGTTTGAGTGAACTCTGGGAGTTCGCGTACTGCGATTCATGGGGTCTCAAAGAGTCAGACACGACTGAGCGACTGAACTGAACTGAACTGATATCAGTGTGAATCTTGTCCCGCAGGAGGTGGTGGTTTAGTCACTCAGTCGTGTCCCATTCAAGAGCCCAATGACTGTAGCCTGCCAGTCTCCTCTGTTCGTGGGATTCTCCAGGCAAGCATACTGGACTGGGTTACCATTTCCTTCTCAGGGGATCTTCCCAACCCAGGGATCCAAGCCAAGTCTGCTACACTGCAGGCGGTGTCCTGAATTACAGGCAGCATCTTAACCAGCTGAGTCGGGAGGGAAGCCCCCGGCCTGAGTGCTGATAGGCTGGGAGGCTGTCTCTTCTGTTTGGCGGTGGGCTCTTCTCTTTCCCTCTCTTATGTCAGAATCATCCATCTGATGGCCGTAGCGGTTCATTACTGCCACTTCTCTGGGTACTTTAATTGCATCGAAGAGGCGAGTAGTCTTAATTGCATCTAAATGACGGGGAGATCCTGCCCCCTGCCTCCTGTCCGATGGCTGTTTAGTCTTTTTCCTCCCCCTCTCCTGGACACCTGAATACACCTCTATAGAATCCTTATCAGAATTGCCTCTGATGAACACCTGCCTTATTAAAGGCACAGTTTCCTGGGGCTTCCCTGGTAGCTGGTAAAGAGTCCACCTGAAATGACGAAGACCTGGGTTCAGCCCCTGAGTTGGGAAGATTCCCTGGAGAAGGGAAAGCCTACCAATTCCAGTATCCTGGCCTGGAGAATTCCATGAACTATATAGCCCATGGGGTCACAAAGAGTCGGACATGGCTGAGCGCCTGTCACACTTCCTGGATATTTAAAGTGGAAAATCGGGTGCTTGAAATCAAGTGACTTTTGCACAGACACACATTTGCAGGGCAGATATTAAATCAATTTATTGAAGCCTTCAGAAATCAAATACCACCAGATAGCACATGACCGGTGACCGGGAGAAATGAGACGGGAAAGAGAGTGTGTACGTGAAGAGAGAAGGATCCTGTGAGTCAGGAAGCAGGAAAGTCATCTCTGTGTTGTTGATCTTGGTTCCATGCGTAAGAGGATGTGCCTGGTCTCAGTGTCTCTGCGAGTGAATAAAGAAAGATCGACAGTTTAGGAGAGGTGACTGTGTGAAGGCTGACGGGGTTGAACTTCAGGCAGCAGGCTCTCCAGGGTACAGGAGCTGGTAGGGGACCCAGTGGACAGAATCCTGGTGGACTTCGATACTCCACACCTCTGAGATGGCAGGTTCCCTGTGGAGTTTTCCCCAGAATGTACATAAGGCGGGAGATTTTCCATTTGGGATTGATTTGAGGAGTCATGATTTCAGAGTGCATGCTCATGGTGAACCTTCACCTGAAGGTGGTTTACGGCCAACGTGGCTGAGTTACACTCTTCTCCTAATTCCACAGCTTTTATCTTTTGGGGCTTCAAGAACTAATATTTTTTTTTTAATTTCATTTTGGAATACAGGTGATTAACAAATTATTAATATCAGGGGTAATGGAGCCTGTTTAATGTATACATATATATATTAACATCAATTCTTTTTCAGATTCTTTTCAAATTTAGGTTTTTACAGAATATCACATTTAGTCCCCTGTGCTATGCAGGTGGACATTGTTCTCTATCCATCCTCTTTATAATAGTTTGCCTCTGCTGACCCAACTCCCAATCTATATCTTTTCCAAATCCTTTCAAATCGGCAAAAACATATGTTCTCTACGTCTGTGAGTCTGTTTCTGTTCTGTAAATAACCTCCTCCATCTCTTAACTGATTCCATGTATAAGTGATACATATTGCAATTGTCTATATCCTTCTGACTTACTTCACTCAGTATGGCAATCTGTAGGCCCATACACATTGCTCCAAAGGGCGTGATTTCATTATTTTCATGGCTGAGCAATATTCCAATGAATATTTGCACCTTTTTTTATCATATTCATCTGCAAGTTAGTGCTTTGCTTTACATTTTTTCTTTCAGTTTTTTTTCTCATCAGGAAATTAAAGCCACACGTTAGCCGAGATCAGTGTCGTTTTCTCAGGTTGTCCTGCTTTTGAAACCTTAAAGATCCCAGTAACAGAAATTACCCTCTAAAGGGGAATATGATTCAAATGCATATTTCAGACACTGTGGTTGGAAGGCATTTAATGTCACAGTCACGCGACATTAAACGCTGGTCTTGAGAAACCGTGAGCTCTGCTTAATCCCGATATTCCTGGAGGACAGACGTGTGTGGACAACTATCAGGTCAGGACTGACGGGAACACTGAGTAGTCTGCACCAACTTGTGGGGGTTCCTGCTTCTCTCTGATGAATCTGGTCTGCAAGATGCCTGCAGGGTAAGCCTCTCTCACCAAAGCTGCTCAGCAATAATCAAGCAAACAGTTTATCATTTCCACTGTCTCAAGATAAGAGAAATTACCTAATGTAACAGACAACACTCTCCAGGGCTAGGATGTAAGTTACAGGGACAAATCATTGTTACGTGCAACGTTTGGCATGCGTTAAATAGGCGCAGGTGGTAAAGAACCCGCCTGCTGATACAGGCAGTGTAGAAGGGCTTGATGATCCCTTGGTTGAGAAGATCCCTTGTGGAAGGGAATGGCAATGAACCCTAGTATTCTGACCTGGAGAATCCCATGGACAGAGGAGCCTGGTGGGCTACAGCCCATTGGGGTCATACAGAGTCTGACACAACTGAAGCCACTTATTAGGCATTAGGCATAAAATGACAGTGTGTCCTTATGGACTTATCTGGTAGGGCAGCATTAATAATGAACTGTGCTTACTTACAAAATTGTGGAACTCAATTTTATTCACTCCTCTGGACAGTCATCTGTGGAAAAACAAAATGGGAGAAATAAAAGGGCCTCTGATTACTACCATTCTCAGTATTTTTAAGATTTCTTTTCTGTTTTAAGTAAAGTATTTTCTAAGAGGAGTTTCCCTGGTAGCTTAGTCAATAAACAATCTGCCTGCAGTACAGGAGACTCAGGTTCCATCCCTTGGTCTGAAGGTTTGCCTGGAGAAGGAAATGGCAACCCACTCCAGTATTCTTTCCTGGAAAATCGTATGGACAGAGGAGTCTGTTGGGCTACAGTGCATGGACTTACAAGAGTCAGGTAAGACTTAGAGACTAAACCACCATCAACCACCATTCTACATGAGATTACGTATGGAAAAATAAATTTTAAATAAGTTGATTTGTTTCCTGATATTGACATACCAGGTGAATGATATAGTCAGGAAAAACGTATAATTTCATTACCATTATCAGTGAAATTCACGATATTTTCTTCTGGAATCCCTCTGTCACTTGTCTCCTCTTTGAACTTCTCATGGTCTCTGTCTGAAATCTGGTCACGTTTGCCTGAAAGTCACCATGTGAAAAGGAGAACGCACAGAAATTTCTGAATATACAGAACAAGGAATTGAAATACCAGTCTAATCTCCACTTGTATAATTTAAGAGAGGCTCAACAGTTCCCATGTCCCACGTTACAGACATCTGCCATCCTAAGGTATAATTTCCCTCTAACTCTGTAACTAAACCCTGCCAGCGTCAGCAGCAGGACCCCTAAAGACTTGCAGGAGCTCCATGAATTTGAAGCTCAACCCATCACAGTAGGCAATTGACTTGCTTCTTTTTCAAACTTCCCAGAACCGGTACCTGTACTCCTGTCTGGTTCTGGACCCCACTTAGCAGGAAGCAGGGTTTTCCCATGGTGGAGACACATTAACCCCATCACACACCACTTGGGAAACACTTTACTCCTTAGCCAACCTTTCTACACAGTACCTTTTCTGAAATAGACATGTACAGTCACGATGGTAGACTCAGCTCAGTGTTTCTGTGTGGTCATTTGGGGTCATGTCACTTTTCATAAGAAGAGTGCTTTGTGATAATTTAATAAAACGAAGATTTATTTTACAAGTTTCTGTTCCAGGAATTATAATGCATGAGAAAACTGATATAAAATGATATAATTCAGGCCAGCCTCAATATAGCCATGGCTTGAGCTTAGCTGATTTTTTTTAATAGTCTATAAAAATTATTTTTTAAAATATCAACAAGGAGAGACTATGTTCAAATGTTTGAGAATTATCTTTGACCCCTGTGTCTTAATAAATTTTCTTCCAGGATACTTAAATCAGTGAACATGAATATGAAGACCTTGTACACAAAATAGTGAATACTGTCAATACTTCATGATTTTCTGAATGAAAGTTCAGGCACAGATACATGGAGTGACAATGTCAATGGGAATTTGAGAATGCCGTACATACCGATTATTCCCACAATCTCTGTCTCTTTTCCTTCTTCATCCACATTGTGAATAGATGCTATTATAGCATCAAATGACAGGTAAATAATTTTAATTTCGTTTTCACCTGCATCTGTGAGAGAGAGAAGAGATCCATATGTACAACCCCGCGTTCACTGGTTGGCAGTGGGATGCACTGTGGCAGGCCGAGGGCACTGTGAACGGCGCGTGGGGTCCTGATGGATGCCGCACTCCATAGGTGCGCTGAATGCTAGCTACCGAGCTTAGGACAGCAAGAAAAGCAGGCAGGACTTTCCCTCCTTCTCACGTTTGCCTGTACTTAACCAGTCACTCCTTGCTGTCCTACTGAGATGCTTTCTAGAACCCGTGTCCTAGTGAAACCAATAGATGCATTTTCTAAACTTATCTAATTTCAGTTGTTTGCTACTCTGAATCATCATCACTGTCTGCAGATTTCTCTACCTGTGTGGACCCGGGGCCACTCTCTAGTTGTGGGACACGGGCTTTGCGTTGCAGAGGCCTCTCTTGTTGAGTAGAGACTCTAGGAGGCGCGGGCTCTGTCGTTGCTGCTGGCCGGCTCTGGAGCACCTGCTCAGTAGCTATGGCACATGGGCTTTGGGCCCCATGGTGAGCCAGATTTTCCCTGGCCAGGGGCCCAGTCCGTGAGTCCAGACGATTCTTATCCACAGGACCACTGGGAAAGTCCCCAGCAGCGTTTTCAACAGCATGAGGGTGTTTCCAAGCAGAACTTCTAAAAGCCTCTGTATTCCTGTTACCCCAGCCATGGCACTGATTTCTCCGGACCAAAAGCAGCCTGCCATTCATAAGCTCGTGTTCCTGAGTGCTTAGCCTGTGCCAGGCAATCTTCAGAACACTTTACATTAATTACTCTGTTTCCTCCGCCCCCTCAGTCTGGGGTAGGACAGAGCCCACTGCCGTGTCTGTTGTTCTGAAGACAGTTCACTTCTGGGGCTTGCAGGCAGTGAGCTCCGTCCCCACCTGGAGCACCGCCCCTCCTCTCTGCCCTGCCCGTCCACTCTGCTCCATTTGTCTGCACAAGAAGTTGGTCTAACCTACTGCATGTCATTCTAAACTGTCTACATCCATTCTGCCTCCCCTGGCCTCCACCACACCTTTCTGCCACCACTCAGCGAGATGGGATGTAAAGTGCACAACTGTGTTCTGAAACATGAAAACACCTTTCCTCAGTGTCTAAAATTCTGACAATCATCAGTCTGCTTGAGATGCAACAACAACAAAAAACAAAAAAAAACAACAGCAACAGCTGAAACAGCTTCACCGTCTCATAACCCTGAAAATATATACAACATGCCCAAGCCAACCATGAGTCCACGAACCCTGGGTTGCACTGGAAAAATTTAAGCAGACGATGCATGTCCTCAGAGTGTCAGGGACCACCCGTTCTCTACCATGTCTTCACCAAGGTGGGCACAGGAGCATCACTGAACTGGCTGTGGAGGCGACGGCACGGTGAGAGGAAAGCTCTCTTCTGGGTGTCACGGCCGTCAAGGTCACTGCTTGTGCTGTGCTTGATGTGAGACACCTCACCCCACGAAAGACAGCTGGGGGTTAGCTCCTGGAAGCGACCTGAGCAAGACGGCAAACTATTCTCTTTCCCTCCCTTGTTATTCGCTCTGTAGAAATCCAGCTAAAAAGTCTTATAAAAACGGAGGAAACAGTAACAGTGGACGTGCTCCTGATTCAGTCACAGGAAAAAATAATAGGGAATTATGATGCTGGGAAAGATTGCAGGTGGGAGGAGAAGGGGACGACAGAGGATGAGAGGGTTGGATGGCATCACTGACTCGATGGACATGAGTTTGAGCAAGCTCCGGAGGTTGGTGGTGGACATGGAAGGCTGGTGTGCTGCCGTCTGTGGGGTCGCAAAGAGTCGTGCACGACTGAGCAGCTGAACTGAACTGAAGAATATTGCAGCATAGTTTAAAAATCATCAACAATTAAAAATTATCCACAAAAGTATGGGGAAATATTTCAGGCTTAAGTGTTCCTTCTTTGAGGTCATTGCATTTGCAACTGTGCCAATACTTCGTTAAGGCAAGGGTGGTGATCACATACAGAAATACTCAAAGTTTCATCAAACGTGCATCTCTTCAGCCACTTAAAATTAGGAATGGTGATTAGAGCCCTCACGGAGGACTTAAGGATATAGATCTTAGCCAGCACCACTATTGCTTTGAACATAAGCTGCCTTTATGATTGAACTCAGGAGAGTTTCCTTAGATTCAAGTACTTCCACCAAAGTTTTATCAGATTTAGATGTTGTAAGACCCTGTTTAAAAAGTGATTGACGCCAATGTGCAAACTCAAGACAGAACCTTGAGACGTCAGTTCACAGGCTCTGTGAGAAACGTCTCATTCTCAGTCCAGTCACTCAGTCGTGTCTGCCTCTTTGTGACCCCATGGACCACAGCACGCCAGGCCTCCCTGTCCATCACCAACTCCCGCTGTTTACTCAAACTCATATCCGTTGAGTCGGTGATGCGATCCATCCATCTCATCCTCTGTCGTCTGCTTCTCCTCCTGCCTTCAATCTTTCCCAGCATCAGGACCTTTTGAAATGAGTTTGCTCTTTACATGAGGTGTAAAGGTATTGGAGTTTCAGCTTCAACATCAGTCCTTCCAATGAACATTCAGGATGTTAACGGTGAGAACCGTACGAAATACACATTCGACACCTGTGCTTAATGTCATTTTTCTCAGTGTTCAGATGCTAGGTCACTTCAGACTTTTTGCGATCTGACAACTATACCAAACCAAGCTCTTCTGTTCACCACTATCTCTCAGTTTGCTCAAACTCATGCCCATTATGAAGGTGATGCCATCTTTCCATCCAACCCTCTGGCACCCCATTCTCCTTTTGCCTTCATTCTTTCCCGGCATCCAGATCTTTTCAAACAAGTTGGCTCTTATCAGGTGGCCAAGGGATTGGAGCTTCAGGTTCACCGTCAGTCCTGTCAATGAATGCTCAGGTTGGTTTCCTTTAAGATTGACTGATTTGATCTTCCTGCAGTTCAAGGGGCTTCAAGAGTCTTCTTGGGCACCACAGTTCAAGGTGGTGTATCAGTTCTTCGGTGCTCAGCCTTCTTTATGATCCAGTCATCATATGATCTTTTTGCTCTCACATCCACTCATGACTGCTGGAAAAACCATAGGTTTGACTCCATGGGTTGTTGTCAGCAAAGCAACATCTCTGCCTTTAAATGCACCAAGTTTGTCTGACCTTTACTTCCATGGAGTAAGTGTCTCTTGAATTCATGGCTGCAGTCACCATCTGCAGTGATTTTGGAGCCCAGGACAAGAAAATCTGTCGCTGCTTCCACATTTTGCCCTTTCTATTTGCCATGAAGCAATGGAACCTGAGGCCATGGTCTTTGTTGAATGCTGTGTGTGAAGCCTGCTTCTTCATTCTCCTCTCTCACCCTCATTCAGAGGCTATTTCATTCCTCTTCACTTTCTGCCATTCGAGTATCATCTGTGTGTCAGAGGCTCTAGATACCTCTCCCATAATCTTGATTCTGGCTTGAGATTCGCCTCGCCTGGCATTTCACCTGATGCGCTCTGCATATAAGTTATGTAAGCAGGGTGACCATATACAGCCCCGAGGTTCTGCTTTCTGGTTTGGAACCAATGCATTTTTCCCTGTCCAGTTCTAACTGTTGCTTCTTGATTCGCATACAGGTTTCTTAGGAAACAGGTAAGGTGTTCTGGTATTCCCACGTCTTTAAGAATTGTGCACAGTTTGTGGCAAGCCTTTAGTCAAAGGCTTTAACGTATTCAGTGAGTTCAGTTCAGTTCAGTCTCTCAATCGTGTCCAACTCTTTGCCACCCCTTGAATCGCAGCACGCCAGGCCTCCCTGTCCATCACCAACTCCTGGAATTCACTCAGATTCATATCCATCGAGTCTGTGATACAATCCAGCCATCTCATCCTCTGTCGTCCCCTTCTCCTCCTGCCCCCAATCCCTCCCAGCATCAGAGTCTTTTCCTAGGAGTCAACTCTTCGCATGAGGTGGACAAAGTACTGGAGTTTCAGCCTTAGCATTATTCCTTCCAAAGAAATCCCAGGGCTGATCTCCTTCAGAATGGACAGGTTGCATCTCCTTGCAGTCCAAGGGACTCTCAAGAGTCTTCTCCAACACCACAGTTCAAAAGCATCAAATCTTTAGCACTCAGCCTTCTTCACAGTCCAGCTCTCACATCCATACATGACCACAGGGAAAACCATAGCCTTGACTAGATGAACCTTAGTCAGCAAAGTAATGTGTCTGCTTTTGAATATGCTATCTAGGTTGGTCATAACTTTTCTTCCAAGGTGTAAGTGTCTTCTAATTTCATGGCTGCAGTCACCATCTGCAGTGATTTTGGAGCCCCCCAAAAAATAAAGTCTGACACTGTTTCCAATGTTTCCCCATCTATTTCCCATGAAGTGATGGGCCAGGATGCTATGATCTTCATTTTCTGAATGTTGAGCTTTAAGCCAACTTTTTCACTCTCCTCTTTCACTTTCATCAAGAGGCTTTTTAGCTCCTCTTCACTTTCTGCCATAAGGGTGGTGTCATCTGCATATCTGAGGTTATTTATATTTCTCCCAGCAATCTTGATTCCAGCTTGTGACTTTCATCAAGAGGCTTTTGAGTTCCTCTTCATTATCTGCCATAAGGGTAGTGTCATCTGCATATCTGAGGTTATTGATATTTCTCCGGGGAATCTTGATTTTCCAGCTTGTGTTTTTTCCAGTCCAGCATTTCTCATGTTGTACTCTGTATATGAGTTAAATAAGCAGGGTGACAATATACAGCCTTGACATACTCCTTTTCCTATTTGGAAACAGTCTGTTGTTCCACGTCCAGTTCAAACTGTTGCTTCCTGACTTGCATACAGATTTCTCAAGAGGCAGGTTAGGTGGTCTGATATTTCCATCTCTTTCAGAATTTTCCACACTTTCTTGTGATCCACACAGTCAAAGGCGTTGGCATAGTCAGTAAAGCAGAAATAGATGTTTTTCTGGAACTCTCTTGCTTTTTCCATGATCCAGTGGATGTTGGCAATTTGATGTCTGGTTCCTCTGCCTTTTCTAAAACCAGCTTGAACATTAGGGAGTTCACGGTTCACGTATTGCTGAAGCCTGGCTTGGAGAATTTTGAGCATGACTTTACTAGCATGTGAGATGAGTGCAATTCTGCGGTAATCTGAGCATTCTTTGGCATTGCCTTTCTGTGAAGTAGAAGTTAATGTTTTTCTGGAACTCCTTTACTTTCTCCATGATCCAGAAGATGTTGGCAATTTGATCTCTGCATCCCCTGCCTCTTGAAAACCCAGCTTGCATATCTGGAAATTCTCGGTTCCCATGCTGCTGAAGCCCACCTTGAGGGATTCGGAATCTAACCTGACTAGCATGTGAACTTAGCATGATTTCGCTGGGATGGGAACAGAAACTGCCTTTTCTGTGGCTTTCCAAATTTGCTGACTTATTATGTGCAGCATTTTAACAGCAATATCCTGTAGGATTTTAAATAGCTCAGGTTGAATGTCATCAGCTCCACGAACTCTGTTCATAGTAATATTTCCTAAGATCTACTTGACTTCACACTCTAAGATGTCTGGCTCTAATCTTGTTGAGTAAAACTCAGCTGTGTGGAGATGGTCCAATCCTTGACTTCTAATCGTTAGTAGGAGTAGAATGCAGGTGTATGGGGGTAACTGAAGGACGTCAAGACCAAGATTTCCACCCAAACACACTCCTCCCAGTAAAACACTCTTACATTCAACATCAAATACTTACATTGAGCCTGATAAAGCAAAAATCCTCGCTTTTCTCCTGTGACTTGTTTTTTGACACATTCTCCGTCTGACCTTAAAGACAAAATGTGTTCACGTTGTGTTACTAAAATGGCGAAATTCGGCATCTAGTTCGAATTTCTTTTTGTATCACACCCCAGACTGTGCTTGTGTCATCTCCGTACCTGAAAACAATGTGAACAGTGTGAACAAGGAGAAGAAATATGCTGTCCAAGATCAAGCAACTATCAGGGGACAGGGATGCTTCCTCTCCACGTGAGATCTGACTAGTGGTTCTAAAGAGAAACTTCAAACACAGTATGGGTCTTGTTTGCAGCCAATACACGTGGAGACGTCTAGAATTTTAGGAAAGCCTAGGAAGAACGAGCCCTTCCTTTATCTACTTTCTGGAAAATGAGAGGACTAGCCATCATGACAGCCCTCGGGCGTTCTCACAAGGCCGGGAGCGATTCACTAGAGAATGTGAGAACCTGCCAGCACCAGGAGTTAGAAGAAAAATGTTTAGTTTCCTCAAAAGGCACACTCTTTATCTATCACAGCACCATACAAGGATTAAACTTTAAAGACACATCTATGTGTGTATACACGTTGACACATACACACACACAAGCAAAAACACACAAGTACACATGATATGCTTATATGATATAAGGAAATTATACATATATAGTATATGTGACGTATATATTGTCAGCTATGTAACAGAAGAGCTTGGTGACTTCCTATATTGTCCTCTGTGCATGTATGTGATAAAAAGGGTACATTTGGCACATAGAATTCACAGGAAACAGATACTAAAATGGAAATAACGCAAGAAGAATTGGGCTAATTTTTGAACAGACTCCTTGTAAAGGAACCTCCACAGAACTGAGTTTACTGTTATCAGACTTTAGGGAAATACACTGAAGTCATTGAAAAGAATCTTCAGGTGGGAACAAAACAACTTTCCAAAAGCTGCAAATATACAAAATTTTATCTGTGCAAAGCAAGCCCTTTCCTGTGGCTGAAAAGCACAGCTCCCTGTACATGCGGACACAAAGTTAACTTTTAAAACCATTGTGCTGAGTGAGAGAAATTGGGGGAAATGGTACAGCGTGCATAACTTTGTCGTCTGAAGATCCAGAAAAGGTGAGGATGAGCTGGTCAGGTCTTACCTGTTGCCCGAGGGGTAGATGTTGAATAATGAGTTAATACTGAGTGATGGAAAGGAGCGGTGATGGAGCAATTTTATGGATACATATATACTTGATCCTAATGTTCAGTTTCGGCTGCTCTAGGCCTTTGTTGCGCCGCGGGCTCTGCTCCGGCTGTGCAGAGCGAGGCCTACTCTGAGTGCCAGCGCACGGGCTGCTCGCTCTGGCGGCTTCTCTTGCACACCACGGGCTCTGGACCGCGCTCTGAGCACGGGCTCAGTAGCTGTGTCACAGACGCCTGGTGTCTGGGCAGCATGGGGGATCTTCCTGGACCAGAGACACAACTTGTGTCTCCAGCATTGGCAGGCGGATTCTTAACCCCCGAGCCACCGTGGAAGGCCAGAATTCTATGTCTCGACGGTGCAGCTCGTGGAACAGTTGTGGATGTATGAAAGTTCATTGAATTAAGACCTCGACAAAGGGCAGATTATACATAAATACATTTCATAAAGCCGATTTCAGAAAGGGTGGCCGCTTGGAAAGTTAAACACAGGACACGAAAATTGTAGATGGCAGAGGACGATAAGAGGTGTTCTTAAAATCTTAGTGACAACACACCTGCATATATAACCAGAATTCTATGTCTCGACGGTGCAGCTCGTGGAACAGTTGTGGATGTATGAAAGTTCATTGAATTAAGACCTCGACAAAGGGCAGATTATACATAAATACATTTCATAAAGCCGATTTCAGAAAGGGTGGCCGCTTGGAAAGTTAAACACAGGACACGAAAATTGTAGATGGCAGAGGACGATAAGAGGTGTTCTTAAAATCTTAGTGACAACACACCTGCATATATATGTGTGTATGACATGTATCTGTGTGTTTGTGTGAGTCTGTTTCTGTATGTGTGGTTATAATTTGACTGTATGTATACTCTCTCAGCTCAGTGGTAATGAATCTTCCTGCAACACAGGAGACCAGGGTTCCATCCCGGGGTCGGGAAGATCACCTTGGAGAATGGAATAGTAACCCGCTCCAGAATTCTTGCAGGGAGAAATCCATGTCTTTACCCCTAGGGCAAGCTGGGAGGCTCATCTGGGGCTGTGAGGACTTCAGTGAACTCAGTGGTGATGAACTATCTCGTGCGGATGCCCCACAGAGCAGAGCTCACTGGGGGCTCTCTCAGTACCCTCGGTTCTGGGCTCGGTGGGAACCGTCTCTTACAAACTCTGCAGGAAGGGTCACAGGAGACCAGGGTCCCATCCTGGGGTCGGGAAGATCCCCTTGGAGAAGGGAATAGCAACCCGCTCCAGAATTCTTGCAGGGAGAAATCCATGTGCTTTACCCCTAGGGCCAGCTGGGAGGCTCATCTGGGGCTGTGAGGACTTCAGTGAATTCAGTGGTGATGAACTATCTCGTGCGGATGCCCCACAGAGCAGAGCTCACTGGGGGCTCTCTCAGTACCCTCGGTTCTGGGCTCGGTGGGAACTGTCTCTTACAAACTCTGCAGGAAGAGTCCAAGCCCCTGCTTGGTTCCAGGACACGAGCGTCTTCTCGCTGCCGAGTCCCTCTTTCCTTTAAGGAGTTGATGCCAGTGGAGCTTCTGGAACTCCCACCCTCTTCCAAGCAAAGGCACCAGGACTTCCCCTGGAGGCTCACAAGTGAACTGCCCCCACCCCAGCTCGGAGACCCTGCTCATCCACAACTCAGGGCATCACGCTCTCAACATCAGCCAGAAGTTCCCTGCAGATGGGTAGCCACACCCTCTGCAGACTCAAGAGCTTACAGGTTGTTGTTTTTGTTTTTCGCTTCCGTGTGATTTTCACTTACTTGACATAAAAGTCGACGTCAACTGTGTCATTGGCATGAAACTGAACATGACGTACGTAAGCGTGGAATGGTCCAGCCTCAGTGATCTTGTCTTTGTTACCGACTGCTATGTAATCGGTTTTCCATTCCCCTGAAAACTAAAATCAAATTCCTGTGAGGAAACTTCGGCCATCTCTGTAAATTCTACCAACGTCACTCCTTAGGAGTTTCCCTTGTCCTTTCACTTGGGCAGAAGTTACCTGTCTTTATGGACACAGCCCTAGGTATAAAATCATGTGAATACTCAACTCATATAAAAAAAATACTGAAGCATTACTGAGATAGCCCGAGCTGTGTAAAGGAAGGACTGAAGCACTCCTGAGACAGCTTGAGCTGTCTTGTCAAATGCAAGAGCCGTAGTCCAACAGCAGTGAGATCTTCCTTTTGTTTTACACAGCAGTGAACAGGCATGAGAGCCGATGAATAGATAGGAGAGATGACTCGGAGGCCATGCAGAACACGTACAGAGCCAGTGAATGCAGCGACGTGGAGTTGCAGGGAGATGACCAGACTTAGGGATCCACATGACCAAATCCCAAAAGGGGCCGCACACACGTATACCCCAAGACTTCCTCCCAGCTTGCACCACCCCTGGTACTGGTAGGAGAGGTAGTTGAGCTTCAAAGCAGACCAAGGACAACACTGAGCAGCAGAACCTTCATCTCACTGTCTCTTCTTCTCTAGAAGCTGAGGGTGTCCCAGGGGTTGGAGAGGATGGGAAACCGGTGCCTGTTTTATAGCAAGCATCTGTTGGCATGATGCATTGCGAGCCAATGGCGGTTCCTCACGCCACCAATGTTACACGGATGCCAACTTCAGTTTCCTGGTTGGTAGAGATCAGTTTCCTGGCAATCTGTCATTTTAATAATGGGATTAGTCTTAAAGGAATCTTTTGTACATCTGGTCTTTGTCATTTTCATAATGAGATTTGTTTCAAGAGGAGGCTTATGATTAAGTGAGAAATATCAGAACACGTGGGATAATTTCAAAGTCAGGCATATTTACATTTTTTATATCTGGAGATCCAAAATGGGATGAGCTGTCTAAGATACATACCACCTGCACTGCCCACCCCCCCGACTCCCCATGATTTTCACTTAACAGAAGAGAGTTTTAAAATTTATTACGTAACAGTAAATATTGACTGTGTGGATTAGTCAAGGAAAATCTGTTTTCAAAGTGACCTTGGGGAAATCTCCTGTTTCTCAAAAGCGAGGAGCATGTCAGCACAAAGCATCCCACAGTGGGCTCTTTCTTCCCAATTTCTGAGAAGAAGAGGCATTCCAATGCCCTTAACCTTATAGGGAGAAGGCATGTCAACAGTTATTTTCATTACCCTCTTTCTGAACACCTTTAACCACCTAGTCTGTCATGTAGCAATTACTCAGTAACTCTGTTATTTCTCTGGGTGAGGGAAAAAGCACGATAGAGTTCTTGTAATTTTTAGTACTGCAGTGGGGTGCCATTGCCTTCTCCGAGAATTTAAATGGGAAAAGTAAATTTCCTGAATCTATGCATGTAGTTGTTTTCCTGGCTTCATAGGAAAGAGTCTATTGTTTTGTATTTTTAATCAAGTTTTTACTTATGTTCACCTTCATTGATAGTGATTTATCAAATAAATACATTGAAGGATTAGTCTTGTTCTGAGGGTAGAAAGGAAGAAACACTGAGTTTCAGCTGAGGGACGATCCCCAGAGGGCTCACCCAGCACTGGCTGCTCCTGGGACAAATCAGAGCTGAGAGTGCTAAGGTTAGACTGAAGCTTGTCTCAAGAATGTCTTCCGCTCACTTCTTCAGCTGATCCTTTCCGTCGTTATGTGGAACAACAGTATAATCTTTTGTTCTGTCTTCCTTCTTGTCTTTCGGTTGCCATGTCAGCTTTTTCTCTCATTCACACATCCCTCTGTATCATATCTTGTTGTAGTTTTTGGCTGTGAAATCTCGGTGATTGAAGGCTTTCATGTCTCTAAAACTGAAGCTTGTCTCAAGAATGTCTTCCGCTCACTTCTTCAGCTGATCCTTTCCGTCGTTATGTGGAACAACAGTATAATCTTTTGTTCTGTCTTCCTTCTTGTCTTTCGGTTGCCATGTCAGCTTTTTCTCTCATTCACACATCCCTCTGTATCATATCTTGTTGTAGTTTTTGGCTGTGAAATCTCGGTGATTGAAGGCTTTCATGTCTCTAAAGACCGTGAAATGTTTCCCTCTCTTTGATTTTCGATCCAGATAATAATTCGGTTTTTTGTCTCTTTGTTTCTTTTGGCTGAACCCAGCAGGGCACAGGTTCTTAGCTGTCCAACCAGGAAAAGAACCGATACCCAGTGAGGCGGAAATGCAGGATCATAACCACTGGGCCACCAGGAAGGTCCCTGAATCAGATCATTTCCAGCAGGGATGTGGTCCCAGATAGCACCCTTTATGTGCCCATCATCACCCTTCCATCTTAACCTCTGTACTTCCAACATTTTCAAGTCTTTCTTTTGGGTTCCCCCCAACACGTGCCCCTTCGGAATGTATCCTAAGACATTCACATCTTAGGAAGGCCTCACTGTCTGCCAGTCCAGGGGAAATAATCGTCAGTTACTCTTATGAGTTTATCACAGTGTTAGGGGGAGCACACTGAGTGAAACCGTCCACCCTGGCCAGGCACTGCAGTCAGCATTTGCATGAGCTGTTTTCTGACAGGAGATCCTGGTAAGAAATATGGAACTAATAAGCCACCACCAACTGGAGGAGTTGGGGGAAGGTCTAAAGGAGACACCGCGTGTCCGTCCACTTCCTGGAATCCCACAGGCACTGCAGTCAGCATTTGCATGAGCTGTTTTCTGACAGGAGATCCTGGTAAGAAATATGGAACTAATAAGCCACCACCAACTGGAGGAGTTGGGGGAAGGTCTAAAGGAGACACCGCGTGTCCGTCCACTTCCTGGAATCCCTCTCGCTAGCATCCATCTTGGCTGAGCGATGTGTGCACAACCAGGAAAGACTGTGAATTAGAGTGATTGGCCAAAGACCACTCGGAAACTAATCCCATCACCATAAAGCACGACATTGCAGCAGTTGTCCTGGGTTCCCTTCCCCTACTGCTCTCCACCCAGGGGCCCTTTCCCAATAAAATCTCTTGCTTTGTCCGCACATGAGTCTCCTCGGAAAATTCATTTCTGAGTGTTAGACAAGAGCTCAGTTTCGGGCCCTGGAAGGGGTCCCTCTTCCTGCAACAGCAACAGATGTGGAAATCCTGTTGTCTCCCATTCATCTCACGCTCTCCTCGCCTCACTGTGTTCCCGAGTCTGTTCTCTGCATCTGTGTCTCCGCTCCCTCCCGGCCACGCTGCTGAGAAGTTACTGCCACACAGGGAGCCCAGCCATGCGCTCTATGACAACCTGGAGGGGGCAGGATAGAGTGAAAGGAGCCCTTCAAAAGAGAGGTGACATAAGGAGAGTTGTGATGATTAGCTTGCTGTACACAAGGTGTGAAGAGAACATTGCAAAGCAATTCTCCAATTAAAAACTAAACAAAAAAAATTGCCACTCACAAGGGAATTCATTAAAAAAAAAAAAAGAAATCCTATTGTTTTGTACCAAAAGGAAGACATCCAGTCTTTAAGACAAACTGTGTCATGAATAGTGGTCAAAATGCAGATAATCTAATGATAAATAAAAAGACAACCGTCTTACTCAAATGTTAACTCAGCAACCACTCAAAAATAATGCTACAGCTAGGCTTGGTATGTCTCCTTCTCAAATTTATCCGCGTTTCTGTAACTATGAAGCCTCTGTCTCCCAGTATATTGATTTTGTCTTGCTTGTATGTTTTTTCTGTTAGCACTGTTTTTACATCCTAGATTGCACAACACCTACCTAAAACAGTGAAGGAGGCTACTGAGCTTGGCTACGCAAAACTGGGCACTCCCTCTAACATTCATGAGCAAGGTTCCAATGCAATTAGAATTTAATGTAATAGCATGTGGAATCTTTGTTTCATTATGGCTGGGTTTTAGTTATGGTGCATGGACTGTCTAGTTATATTACCAACAGACCAGTGAATCGGGGAGATGAGGTATTGAGGCACAGAATATGAGTTATTCAGAAAGCTGGCTGACCGAGAAGATGGCAGACTAGTGTCCCCAGGTAATCATCTTGTCAGGGTCCGGATGCCCAGTTCTTACATAGAGCCAGATGGGGAGAAGCACTGAGGGACTCAAGTCAAAAGACAGAAGGGAGAGCAAGAGATAGTGAGGAAGGAAAATAGAAAGGCTCTTCAGTCTTGTAAAACATCTCTCCCAAGGGCGACCTCTGGAAGAGGTGTGTTCATCTCTTCCTTCTGTTGGTGGGAAAGGTCAGACTGTCTCCCTGTGAGCTGAACACAGGCACTTTAACAGCCAGGCAGAGGGTCAGGGTCCTCTGCGGCAGGCCATCATGTATGGCTGTGATAGCAATGGCAACGCAAAGCAAGTCAGAAGGACCAGATCCAACAGGGAGTCAGAGCAGGTTCTTCTCTATGACGATTCCCCCACCTCGGTCCATTCCGTACGTCTTATTGAAAAAGGCTGTGACGACCGTCCTGCTTGATCAGATCTCTCTTTCTGGGGGTGGCTCCCATTGCTGCTTAATGTTTTACCTGTTGAAAGGTGTCTTCTTTTGGTTCCTCTTGTGAAGGGGCTAGATGTCTAGACTTAGAAAGACTGCTTCAAACCCATAAGGCCGCATCACAAGTCATGGAAGCATCTCAAGTTATACATGCGACGATCAAATAGCCCCGGCTTATTGAAGTGATTCCCTTGGTCTGCACCTCAGCCATCTGGGGGCCTGTAATCCTGCTTTCTCAGCATTTCCTCAGGGTTCACCATATGCAGTGGCTGAAGTCTGGTGACTGCTGAGTGGCAGGTATTCCTCTTCCTCAGGGCTCGCCGACTCATATTCAGTTCAGTCACTCAGTCGTGTTTGACTCTTTGCGACCCCGTGGGCTGCACACTGGAGGGCTGCAATCAACCGCTGGTTCCATCTCTCAGGTTCCCCTCTCGGTCATGAATGTGACCCATGCCTGTGGGACACTCTCTGATCAACTTTTGTCCCAGGAGTTGAGAGTCTCACCTCAGGTTTTGTTTGTTTGATTGATTGATTTTGTCCAGTCCAGTCACGTATTCTTTTTAAGCCACGACAGGTGTTAGGTTTTGTACCAGGGCCAGCAGTAATTTTAAAAAGTCCCTGGATTGTGTCTAACTATAGTCCAGGAGACATTTTCC
>SJYC01026625.1:0-23582 GCA_006408675.1 Madoqua kirkii
AGTTAAAAGAATGTTACGGGAATGTTTTACAAATATGTGTTATGCTCCCTCAAAGGACAACTGAACACAATATACTTAATTGCTAATGAGGAAATTTAACATTGTAATTTTCAGTGAAAAGCGAAAAAAAAAAAAGCATACCGATTCAAGTTAAAACCATTAAATCAGTGATAAGGCTTTTGTGATCGAGTTGTGAAATTCTCAAAATTTATTTCTAAGTGTGCACATTCTTTAAACTTGCAAAGAACTGCACAAAAGTCAAATTTTTCTGAATTACTGAATAGACCTCAGGAAATTCTAACTTCTTTGAGGCATTCATGCCTTTATCAACTGTTAATAATACACTGATGGTTCACTAGTGAGTAGCATTCAATCGTGTATTTAAAAATTAAAAAGTAAAATACAGATCAGCATTTAGCATAGTAAGTGAATGCACTCATTGTCTTAATGTTATAATAATAAAAAAATAAACAACTTCTTGCTTAGCACTATGTGCCAGGGGGCATTCTAACTGCCTTTATTAACTATCACTTAATCCTTCAAATTTCTCAACAGTGTCAGTGGAGCAGATACTACTATCAGCTTATTTAAAGATAAGGAAACTACAATATTACATAGCAAATCCTGATTTGAAAAATTCCTATCTTCAAATCCTGTCTCTTCCACCTATTATCTGCCCTTCACAAGTCAGACAATTTCTGTATTCTCCATTTCCACCTCTGTGAAGTGTCTAGGTTTTAAACAAACAATACATGTACAGTGGTTTATTTATAGCCAAGTACATAGCAGGTAATGAGTAAATGTTAATCTGAATCTGAAATTGAATTTGGCAAGAAAGAAAAAGAGATATTGAGATCCTTTAGTCTGTGACTATTACATCTAAATCTAAATATAGTTTTCTCATGTGTGTTCCTTGAGACATTTTACATTATGCCTTGCAATATCTTCCTGATTTGAAAAATTCCTATCTTCAAATCCTGTCTCTTCCACCTATTATCTGCCCTTCACAAGTCAGACAATTTCTGTATTCTCCATTTCCACCTCTGTGAAGTGTCTAGGTTTTAAACAAACAATACATGTACAGTGGTTTATTTATAGCCAAGTACATAGCAGGTAATGAGTAAATGTTAATCTGAATCTGAAATTGAATTTGGCAAGAAAGAAAAAGAGATATTGAGATCCTTTAGTCTGTGACTATTACATCTAAATCTAAATATAGTTTTCTCATGTGTGTTCCTTGAGACATTTTACATTATGCCTTGCAATATCTTTATTTTACTAGCGAGCACTTATTATATACATATAGATATGTATCTTCTAAAGTATATACACTTTAAACGTAGGGGAAATATTTTCTTTTTTCTTTTTGGATACATAAAGAAACTGGATAGAATTCTGTATTGATTCACTTAAAGAGGAAAATATTGAAAGAATTGAATATTTAATTTTACATTCTCCATGGGATATCCAAGGGAGATATTTATAGATGTCTGCATGTGATTTGAATAGTACTGTCACTCTGAAATGTGGATACTATTCATTATGTTGCTTTAAAAGGAAGGGACAATATATAAACCGTCTAAGACAGGTTTGCCACAAGAGAGGACATCAAGCAAGGATACTGGTGAAGTCAACATAAGTCTGATGTCACCTTCTCACTCCAAAGTTGGCAAAACCGACCTCAGCAGTGTAATCAAATATAATCAGAATCAGGGACTGTTTCTCATTAATTAAGTTCAAACACTGACAGGAAAACAACACTGATAGATAAAAATATTTCATTGTATTAACTAAAAGTGAGAATTATAACAACCAATGAGTCTTAAATGCAAACATATTGGGTCAGTAAATTCTCTGATTATGGCAACTCTTCCAAATAATAATAGGTGCATTAATTAACACAGTCATTCATTCACTGAATACATTGAGCTATGTACCTGGAATACAATTTTAGGAAAAACAGATATCATTCTTGGGTCTTATCTTTCTGAATAGTAGACATAAATGTACCCCAAAACTACACAAATAATTGTAAAATTGCATCTGTGCAGATGGACAAGAAGTAGTACATGACATAATGCTGTGTGAGCCATACACTTATATTCAAGCAGTGTATGGGCAGTTAGCTGGCTTTTCTTCAACTGTGAAAGGCTTCTGAACTCATGCTTTCATATTCATAGAAATAAAATAAAATAATAAAAAAATACTCTAGACAGACCTCCTCCGACCTTGAACAGGAATGATACTCCCAATTCTGCAAATACTAAGCTCATATTTCTCTGTTTCCTGCACTGGCCAGCCCTGTTCTCTTCAGTTCAGTTCAGTTCAGTCACTCAGTCATGTCCAACTCTCTGTGACCCCATGAATCGCAGCATGCCAGGCCTCCCTGTCCATCACCATCTCCCAGAATTCATTCAAACACATGTCCATCAAGTCAGTGATGCCATCCAGCCATCTCATCCTCTGGCATCCCCTCTTCGTCCTGTCCCCAATCCCTCCCAGCATCAGAGTCTTTTCCAGTGAGTCAACTCTTTGCATGAGGTGACCAAAGTACTGGAGTTTCAGCTTTAGCATCATTCCTTCCAAAGATCACGCAGGGCTGATCTTCTTTAGAATGGACTGATTGGATCTCCTTGCAGTCCAAGGGACTCTCAAGAGTCTTCTCCAACACCACAGTTCAAAAGCGTCAATTCTTCAGTGCTCAGCCTTCTTCACAGTCCAACTCTCACATCCATACATGACCACAGGAAAAAACATAGCCTTGACTAGACAGACTTTTGTCAGCAAAGTAATGTCTCTGCTTTACAGTATGCTGTCTAGGTTGGCCATAACTTTTCTTGTCACTCATCTAATTGAGATGTGAATAAAATCAATTAGGCTGGAGTTGAGAGTTACTCTCTTGCCATTCCTGCCACATCAGTTTGTCTTTTTAAGGCACTTTGTACAGATAACTGAGTTCATCAATCAGGTGATGGTTTTACTAGAATTGAAGTCATGCTCTTTTGGCTAAGTTTCAACACCTGTGCACATCTATTTATGATGTTGAATATGACCTCAGGATGGAGAACCTTGACTGATGGCCCTCCAGTTTCTTCTAATTGTGCTGGAAGCGGCTGGTCAGAAAAGTTTTCCTGTGTTTATTTCATAGAAACCCTCTAGAGGCAGATGTTAACAGGCTGATTCCAAGAAATGTTTGCTGGTAGAGAGCATTATACCTGAACACTCAAATGCAGGAGGAAAGCAACACATGAGCGAGCCCTCTGGGAAAAGGCAGGTAGCTAAAATTCAGTAGTATCTCAGAAGTTAGCACCTGACCTCGTGTTTCCTTTTCTAAACTTTTCCCACTATGGTCTGCTCTGAAAAGTAGGGAAGTAGACACCAGTCTGACCAGGGTTGATGTCCATGGATTTGTTCGCCTGCCATGACTGTTTATATAAAAGCTAACCATAGCTTTGAAGTCATGGTGGAGTGGCTGCGTGACTCCTTACCTAGACCACACTCCTACAGCTATCACTACAAGCCAACTGGCACACTTCTATCATTTCCATTGTTTTAAAACTATTTCAGGCCTCAAAACTAAAGAGCCTAAGCAGTTATAGGCTTTAGGGAAATCAGTTCATAATCTGGAGTCTGGTTGACCATGTGGCATATAGATGAGAGGGAAAAAAAAAAGAGTTATGTCTTCTTTTTTAAAGATCTAGATACTTGAAAACATTGCTTGCTGAAATTCATCATGGAACCAGCCATGCCATTCTAATTAAGTTTTCAGTGTCTATTGTTAAAAGGGGTAGTTCTTACTGTGTGGAATAAATTATACTCAGCAATTCCAACTAATAATAGTCTGCAAAAATAACTCCTTAATTGATTGTTGAAAGTAATGATAACATGACTTAAAACATAATGTTGGCATGAGAAAATTTAATGCAGAAGACCAGTCTAAGGATTGAGCTGTCAATAAAACAGTCCATTGAATTTTTCTAAGCAAAATTAAATGAAAATGCTTAAGATTAAAAGTGAAAACAGTGCCAGTGAAATAAGGATTTCTGCAAAATTAGATTACAGTCTTCTTGTGGCCATAAAAACCATGTTATCCTTGACACTATTAAATAAATCACTGCAAGAGAATTATCTTCACAAATTCAACTAGTACTTCTGGCTTGATCCTGCTCTTTAAGAAAAAAAAGAGGTGGTTTTTTGCTTGATTTTTACATATTTCTTGTCTGAGAAGGGATGGATGCTTCACAACAATCTTTATGATAAAGAGGTCATACCATCTGCCTGTAGTATCACCAAAGATATCATTTCATTTAAAAGAAAAAAAAAAGTTTGCAAAGTATTGAATTGTGAGATGCAGTAACTTTTACAACTTTGTCAATTAGCCTCTTATTAAATCCAGTCACAACTTGTTCAAACATAAGTTTATTTTTGTGTTTGTGCAACACAGGTAACAATTTCCTGATACTTCTCTTCATTTTTCAGCAATTTCAGGCATCTTTGATGAATAATTTTCATTTAGGACACGATTTCTCTTTTCAGTAAGAGTTTATTTTATTGAGAACTGGTGTTCTTGGTCTAATTCTTCAGTAAAACAGAAAAAAAAAAAAAACAGAAAGCTCTTGCATTGATATAAAAAAAAATCAAATCACACAAAACAAATTTGGGGGCCATGATATCCTGAACATTGTCTGCCCTCTAGCAAATGTACATGATAAGAGCACAGATTTAGAGTTTAGAGGGGCCCAAGGTTGATCCAGCTACATTACACAACGATTATATGAGCTAGGGAGAGCTGTATAACCTCTCTGCCCTGAGTTCCTTATTGACAAAAATGATATAATAATTTTTATGGGGCTGGTATGAGAATTAAATTAAGCACGAACTATGATGCTTGACCTATAGAAAGCACTTGACATATTGAGTTATTATTATTACCATTATCATTAACATCTTCATCAGTATTAAAAATACATTCACATTATATCTATGGAAATAATAATTATTAGAATATGCTGTCTTGTTTATAGTCTCAACTCTGTTTCCTCTATCTGAAAGACCTTCAGATTTTAATTGTGACCTGACAAATATTCATCACCTTTGAGTGATGAAAGTATTTAAATATTTATTTTAAATACTTAAGAAGTGGTGCGTAAGTGGAAATCAACAAATGCTCTTCTCTTATCCTGGCAGCAGACTGAGTGGTGCCATTGACCTTCTACTCAATGCTAGCAATCTTATAAGAACTTCCGTACTGGACTTTTTCTTTTTATGGTAACCATTGGCAATACAATGAACACAAAATTTTCTGTGAAGGGTGTATTATGGAGTAAATTGTGTCTTTACCAAATTCATAGGTTGAAACCCTAAAATCTAAGGTGGTTGTATTTAGATAGAGGATCTTCAAGGATTCAATTAGGTTAAATGAAGTCACAAGTATCGGACCTCATCCAACAGAAACAGTACCATTATGAGAAAAGATGTGCACTCACCGATAAAAGGCTGTGCAAAGCCACAGCAAGAAGGTAGTGCTCAGCAAGCCAAGGAGACAGGCCGTCAGAGAACTGAAATCTACCCACACCTTGGTTAGTAGCCACCCAGTCTGTGAAATTCAGTTATGACAGTCCAGATGACTAATACAGATTTTTAAAGGTTGCGTCTAGATTCCTTTTTGTGCATGTGTTTCCAGGACCATTTGCTGAAAAGACCATTTTCCTCATTGCATTGCCTTTGATCCTTTGCAAAGATCAGTTGATTATATCCATGCTCCCTATTTACATATTCTCTATTCTGATCCGTTGATCTATGTGTGTATTTTTTTTCCAATACCACATTGTCTTGATTACTGTAACTTTGCAATAAGTGTTGAAGTCAAGTTGTGTCAGTCCTCCTTCAATGTTGTCTTGTCTATCCTTTTTCCTCCCAAATAAAAGGTCTTTTACTTCTTCCTGCACACTTTAGAATCAATTCATCAGTGTCTACAAAAGGCCTTGCTAGGACTTTGGTTGAAACTTCATTGACTTTTGATTAATTTGACAAGAACTGACATCTTGACAATATTGAGTCTTCTTTATGATTATGGAATATCTCATTTATTTAGTTCTCCTTTGATTTCTTTCATCAGAGTTTTATAGTTTTCCTCACATGGAGAGTGAGCATATTTTGTTAAATTTGTTCAAAAGCATTTCACTTTTGAGGGATGCTAATCTAAAAAGTGTTATGTTTTTATTTCACTTATTCATTGCTGGAATACAGAAAACCAATGGACTTTTGTACACTAACCTTGTATTCTACTACCTTACTGTTCTTGCTTGTTAGTTGTAGGGTTTCTTTTTTCTTTTGAGGTGGGGAGTGGTTTTGTTTGTTTGTTTTTTATTCTTTTAGATGTTGTACACAGGTAATTATGGCTTTGCAAACAAAAGATAGTTGTTTTTTTTTTTTCAATCTGTATACATTTTATTTCTTTTTCTTGTATTAGCTAGGACTTCCAGCAAGATGTTTTAAAGGTGTCCTAAGTGGAGGTATCCTTGTCTTATTCCTGACCTTAGTAAGAAAGCATCTAGTTTCTCAACAAATTTTAATTCTTTTTAAAGATTTTATATATGAAAATCACACTCAGCCATGGAAAATACTTCAAACTGAGTACATTGCTTGTGTTTCCAGGGCCTATTTTCAGTCATAGACTACATATTCTTACTTGTCCTACACTTAGGGGGGAAAAAAACACCTATGTCTTGATAATATCTATTTGATCATTGTATTTATATTTTATTTCAACTTTCTGCTTTCTCCTATTCATTCTTCAACAAGGAGTATAAAACACACGGTCTAACAATACCCACTCTACTTAATTCTTCTTTTCTTCAAATGGAAAGCAACACTACATTAAATTATAAACTTAAAAATAAAAGTCTAATTTAATGTGCCCTTTTTGTAGACAAATGGAAGATTTGGTTGAAAATTAGCAAAACTATTTTAGTTCTCTGCCTTGGGAAAAGAATACTCTGAGACTAGGGAACAGCAAACAGGAGAGTAAGACAGAAAAAAATTATTTTTATTTAAACTCCAAAGTAACAAAAATAACTTACAAATCATAAATTATTGTTGAGTTCCACATATTAGGTTCTGCATTTAATCTCAATTTATTGTATACAGTTCACAGTTTGGAAGCTGCACTTTGCATTACTGATAACCATAAAGGGACTGATCGTGTGTTCTATCTGTGGCAACTAAAAGATTGTGATAAATGTTGCAAGACATTTTACTTTTTTTAAAGTATAATTAATGATATTCCTATGTAGCAACTTGGTTACAATACTGAAAGTCACCCAAAAAATCTTACACTAATACAACTCAGGTAAAGATACAAAACTAGAAATCTAGGAATGTCTTTCATAACTCTAATTTGGTTGATTATATGAAATAGAGAATGTGTGCAGAAGCTGCTGCAAAATGTGAATATAGTCTCTAATTTTTATTTTAGAAAACAACATCCTCTACAAAAATCAGTAGATTTTATTTTTAATCTTATTTTTCAAGTATTATTTTATACTTTCTTAATTTTTAAAAAATGGTATCTATTTCCAATTTGTGTGTCAGGAAAAGTACAAGAAAGTAGGCCTAAAATGATTAAAATATTAAAGATATCATTTGTTTGAACGTTTCCTTGTGTTCATTAGACTTTACTAGATAGTGTAACCTTGAGTATTGCCAGCATTAGATTGCTTGGAATTCCAAATGTGACCTGTAAAATCACTCCAGTGTGTGACTGGGTTTACTATGTAATTTTTCTTTTCAAATACACGGCTAGTGTAGTCTTCCACCTAATCCATAAGAATACTGTTATTAACTTGCTTTGAAGTTTCTCAATAAAACAACATTTAGGATATATATAAAAACACTGCATTTTTATTAAACAGCCACACAGAAAGGAAAGGTTATTTTAATAGTCACATTGGTATAGTTCTTTGGTCTTTTCAATTAACACTGGCTTGCCAGCCTCCCTAGGTACCGTCACCATGTCCAAGTGTGTTTATTGATAGATTTTTCTCTTTATTTTCCCACATTTAACCTGTATCATAAAACTGTTTTAAGAATATGTCCTAGATTTTTCAAGGTAAATATTACCCCTCTTCTCTCCTCCTCCCTTTTTCTTCATTCCATCTCTATCTCTCTTTATGCTTAAGCCCCTGTTTTCTAAGGATAAACTACATTTGGAGAGATAGACATGATAGACATATGGATAGATAGATAGTCAGATGAAACCATAAAAAGATATGAACCAGGGCAATGTTAATGGTGGCACAGAAAGAGAACAGATTTGAAAACATTTATATTTAAATTCATAGAATTGGATGATTGATTGTTATAGAGGTGAGCAAACATGAGAAAGACATTTGTAGTATAGAAGAATTATCAAGTTCAATATAAATACGGGTTATTATAGCTAATTTTTATTTAAGGCTTAGCGTGTGCCATATACTTGCTAAATTATTTTTTCATGCTGTTCCATTTAACTCTCAAGACTTTATAGAAATACAGAAACTAAGATCCAGGAATATTAAGAAATTTGCCAAGTCATATCTATAATTTGTGCTGAGTGGGGATTTATGGCCACACTCTGTGCCAGCAACCACTCTGTTAATGAATGTCACCTTTCCTTGCTGATTTTGAGATGCTTATGCTTCCCAGGTGGCGCTAGTGATAAAGAACCAACCTGCCTATGTAGGAGATGTAAGAGACTCGGGTTCTTTCCTGGTCAGGAAGATCACCTGGAGGAGGGTATGGCAACCTACTCCAGTATTCTTGCCTGGAGAACCCCACGGACAGGGGAGCCTAGTGGGCTACAGTTCACAGGCTCACAAAGAGACTCAACTGAAGTGACTTAGCAGGCATGCACGCATGCCCATCTAGGTGATGTCCAGCAATATGATATATACAGGAAAGCAGGAGGGATGAGTTTTGGCATTTAATAGACTTCCCCAGGGAGCAAGAACAGGTTTAACATGGTGGTCCACAAATAAAATGCCAGGAAGTATCAACATTTACAGGAAGGGCTGAGGAAAGAGAATACAATAATGAGACAGAAAGTTACATTTACACAAGGCGAAGAGGAGTCAGAAGATGCAGAGAAACCAATGGCAAGGATGGTAGATAGTCTTAAGAAACAGAAAATGACCAGTGTCAATGTGTGCATTAACATACAGCAGACAAGTCAACTGTAAGGAAAAAAGCATCATGTCCAATGGGGCAGACAATTAGATCATTTCAAATCTTCTCCAAGTGCGGTCCTACTAGAGAACTGGGGAAAGATGAGGTTGCAGTGGGTGAGGAACAGGTTGACAGGGAAGAAATGTGGGGTTTCAGTGAGCTAAAATGCTCAGACTGCACAGCAGACGCTGCCACACGCGGCCTTGTCACCAAAAGCATGATTATGTTTATATGTATTCCTTTATGTCGTGGCGCCTATGCCTAGAATAGCATACAGAAATTTCACACAGAGATGCAGACAGAAATAACCTGAAATGTGACCTCTAACTTTTCAGCCGTGGGGGCAGATTTTAATGAAATCTTTTTTGAAGATTTTTCATGTAAGCCACAGAAAATGCAAAAAAGATATTTAAGTTCACCAAAAGAGGTTAATTGGTAAAGCAAAAATGCCATAATCTTTTAAAATCAGTACTTTTTTCTAAAACTGAAAACTTCACACGTTTTACATTTCATTTGCTAACTTTCACAGCAGGCCTCCCAAAACCTAACTTCCTACTGAAGTGTGTTTCCAAGCAATTTGATTTGGAAATTGAGAGCTGTTTTGACCTTTTCATGGGTTTTAACTCTTGTGTCCTAAAAGACTTCAGAGACAACACTCGACAGGTGACCAACCAGTCCAGAATAATAAGATTCCTATTTTTAGATAGCAATTTTATAACTAAAAAAAAGATCTAGTCAATTTTCTTTTTAAAGGCCTTCTGTAGAAGCAGTTTTTACATCTGAATTTGTATGACATTTACCACTTTGTGTGTTCCATTAAGTATCATTACAAGGCCTTTTACATTAAGCAATATGTGGCTCTAAAACAGAAAACTCCAGTTGTTTCTGGGCACAAAACTATAGAAAGATAGCACTTTCAGATCATCTGTGCTGCAAGGAAACTTAACCCTTCTCAGAGGTTTGCTGAGACTTCCTCAGATGAAGCAAGTTTTATCAGAGAGTAAAAAATTTGAACTGGGAAAACCACTCACTCCATTCATTCATTTTATTTTTTCAAGTTTCCTGCAACTTATTATATTTTCAAGAAAAAGCATTATTTTATAAGTGGCTAAAAATGTGGATCTGGATCACTAGCTTCTTTTTACTGTTGACAGAAAGTGAAAAATGAAAGTGTTAGCTGCTCATTCGTGTCTGACTCCGCAACTTCGTGGACTATAGCTTGCCAGGTTTCTCTGTCCATAATCCACCAGGCAAGAATGCTAGAGTGGATACCCATTCCCTTTTCCAGGGGACCTTCAAGACCTAGGGATTGAAACCTGGTCTCCCTCATTGCAGGCAGATTCTTTACAGGGAACTGAGGCCTAAAGATTCAAGAGGACTTGCCCAAGTTCACATCATCAAGTAATGGCAGAGTGTGTTAATGCAAGTTCTCTGGGCTGCAAGCTTAAAAAAAAAAAGCTTACTAAAGAAGATATACGGACTCATTGAAAGGATACTAGACTAGCTCAGACAATCCAAAGAAACTAGAGCCCAAAACTCAGGTTGGAAGAAACCAGTATACCTATAGGAACAGTAGTTGTCCAGATTTCTCTCCAGAACAGGGCCTTAAGGAGACTCCACTGCCAAGCGGGAGCTGAGGTGGTCAGCACCTCCAAAGGAACGTCTGATTGGCTGAGCTAGACTGGCAGGTGACTCTGCCTCTGGATCTAAAGACTGAGCTTAGCAGAGGCATGGCCTCTGACCAAATTCCTACAAATCTCACACTCAGCTGTGGCTCACTCATGGCATAGTGTCCACATTGCCTGGTCTTCTGTTTACATTCTTTTTGCTGATATTAGCATCACTTGGGGAAATTTCTTTAGAAAAACACTAGCACTTAGGCTGTATCGCTCAGAAATGATTTATTTACTCTGAGTTGGGCTGGGGACCTGTTCATTTGTTTGAGGTGATGGTGCCTCCAGTGGAAGTTAAGGGAGAAGAAAAGGATTAATGATCCCCAATAAAGAGGACAACATCACTTGACAAGGAGCTCAGAGACCATCTAGCCCCTTTATTTCTGTACTTGTGCTGGTTGGATTAACCAAAGGAATCTGTTCTAAACTCCAGATTACAGCCCCCCATTCTAAACCCACTGAATGAGTGAATAAGAAGGGATTCCTCACGACCTGTACTTTATTTTTTTAAACTCTCTTCAGGTGTTTCTCATCTAGATACATGTGCACTGGACCTGCAGTTTTGAGCACTAGATCTTTCACTGTGCTCATTTTAGGTCAGTGGGTCTTAAACTTGTCTATCAGCATCACCTGGAAGACTTGTTAAACTCAGCTTGCCGGGCCCCACCCTTGCTGTTCAGTCACTAAATCCTCTCTGAGTCCTTGTGACCCCATGGACTGCAGCATGTCAGGCTTCCCTGTCTTTCACCAACTCCCAGAGTCTGCTCAAACTCGTGACCATTGAGTCAGCGATGCCTGCAACCATCTCATCTTCTGATGGGAAGTGCTGCACAAGGGACTTGAAGGAAACCTATAGAGGCCCCAAGTCCCTGTCTTGGTCATGCCTCACTTAGCTTTCCCCTTTTTTCATCTCTGTACAGTTTTCCCAGACAAGTTCTACAAACCAGATACAAATTGAGCAAGCCATTGCCTTCTGTATTCCAGGCCTGGTCACCTCCCTAGAGCAATCATCCTAATACTAAGGTACCAAGCAACATGTCATAGAATTTTCCTCCCAGTTTAAAACCAGATATATTTTCTATGGCAAATAACCAAGCACTTTTGGCAAAGAGAGCATTCACGTAAAAGTGAAGCTACTTGGGTGACTTTTCTTCCCTTCTATTTTAGAGTATATATTTACATTTGGGGGGAAAATAGCAGGTAAAACCCTTACTGAAATTTAATGCATGGTTTAATACCTTCATTTGTCAAAATGTCCGCTGCCAAACACTCAGCATAGGCAAACACTGTTTCTAGGGAGTTGGGGAGCTTGCCAACTTGGAAGATAATGTCTCTAAAGGGATATGCATCCAAGAGTGAACAAAGTTCCCCTTTTCTGTAAATTGATGACTATTAAGGCAAAGGTATAGGAAAAAAACATGATGAGCCTGCGTTGGTCTTGTAACTGTGACTTTGATATTGCAAAAATGCACTGCAGTTTTCCCATTTTTTCGGATGATACTTTTAATGATCTTTTTTTTCCCAAGGGCATTGAATTTAAATGGTCATACATGAAATTTAATTCTGATATTGCAATAAAGCTATCCACTTTCACCCTCACAACATGAAGTAGAAGAAACTCATGAAGTGGAAGAGATTGTTGTCTTTTCTTTTGAATGAAGAGAAGACTTTGACTTATCCAGCCGGCATCACAAAACTGAGAATCTAAAAACCAAAACACAGGTTTCAGATTCTAGGCCCTAAGGTCTTTTCTCCATCTGCCCCTTCATCCTTAAAGTCATCAGTAGCTTGTCTTTGCCCATTTGGTCTGTATAACAAAATCCCACCAACTGGGTGGTTTATAAGCAATAGAAACGTATACCTCTATTTATGGAGGCTGGATATCTGAGGTTAGGGAGCCACCTGGACTGGTGAGTAACCTCCTCTGAATGGCAAACTTCTCATCAGTGAAGAGAGTTCTCTGGGATTTCTTTTATAAGAGCATTAATCTCATTCATGAAGTCTCTGCCCTCTTGACCTAAATAGATCCTAAATGTCACATCTCCTAACACCATCACTTAGGACATTAGAATTTCAACATACTGATTTTGGTGGTGTTGTTCAGTTACTAAGTCATGTCCAATTCTTTGTGACCTCATGGACTACAGCTGATCATGAGTCCCTGTCATCCAGTATCTCCCAGAGTTTGTTCAAGTTCATGTCCGCTAAGTTGGTGATGCTTTCTAACCGTCTCACCATCTGTCACCCCATTTTCCTCTTACCCTTAATCTTTCCTAGCATCAGGGTCTTTACCAGTGAGTCAGCTCTTTGCATCAAGTGGCCCACTTATTGGAGCTTCAGCTTCAGCATCAGTCCTCTTAATGAATATTCAGGGTTGAATATGATTTCAGGGTGATACAAACAGTTAGACCATAGCATAGCCCATGTGGGGAAAGTTCAACTTTGGAATCAGAGAGATGAGGTTAAAACAGAACTCCTCCATCAGTAGGACCCTGTGTTCTTTACCCTCTGAGGCTCAGTTTCCTCACTTTCAAATTTGGATAAAGATACAGACCTCACAAGATACTTTTGGAGACAAAATAAGATATCTGACGTTTTACCACCCCTGTCCCTCATTCCTATACACACACAGACACCCACACCCACATCCCCCAACACACACTCTCTTTTTATCATGTAAGAAACAGAAAATCCCCATGCGAGAGCAGGGGTTTTGCTTTTGTTCCTATTGAATCTGCCATGTCTAGAAATGGCCTCTTCAATAATGGAATAAATGTATTGGTAAAAGTTATCAAATACCTGAAAACTGGTATGTGTTATTTACTTCCTCTTCTATATTTTTATCATCTCTGTGCTTAATTGTAGAAGTTTCTCAGACCTCATTTTACAGTTTACTTTGTCTGGCAAACACAAAGTTCTCTAGCAACCTCAGCAGAAATCAAACTCATGGGATGACTGCACATCCATGGGGGACAGCTGGTATCTGAGGCAGTTTGTAAATAATAAATTTAACATTTGAAAATCGCACATAGGTCTTCTGATTTTATTAACTTAGACAACTTATAATAATTATGATAAACACACATTGTCATTAAATATAGCAGCCATTTGATAAGATTAAGCATAATGCAATACAACTTCCTTTCCATCCGATTCAGTATAATAAATTACCCTTAGGCTTCTAAATGAAGCATTTTATAATTGAGCAAAACAGATCGATTTTTAGGGGTTCTTATTTATATGCAAAACAGACTTTTTGAGAATGGTAAACTTGATTAAAATCTCTCCAAGTGCAAATCACAAATAACTTCTTCTCACAAGCCATAACCATCCTATTAATGTATAATTTATTGCATACAAGGATAGTAAAATTCTAATGTGCTTAGGATCCAGATGGAAGAAAGAGTTAAATAGAGAAAACAATAAACCATATAAAGTGGGAAGAAAATGGAATTGAGATTTGACAAATACTGCACAAGATAGTATCCCAGCTGGTACAGATGCTATAGGAAAACAGTGAGAGGACTGAATATCATGGTGAAATCAATCTCAGGAGAATTTTAAAAGAGGTAGATTCTCATGGAAGTTCTAGATTTAGAGAGAAGAAAAGTGCCAGTTCACAAAAAGCACAATGTATTGTATGTGGAAAACAATTTTGCAAATATGGCCTCTTTGAGTCTGTTTGCACTCCTCAACATCATAGGCCCCTTTTGGGCCCCACCCAAAAACTAAGAGATGATGCCCTGGGTGAGTGGACTTCTTCCCAACTACATGCCATTTCAAAAAAAAAAAAAGAGAGAGACATGTGACTTTTAACCAAAAGGACACATGAGTTACAGGATTAACCTATGTATCATTCAAAGCCAAGGCCCAATTTATATCAATCATGGCTCCTCTGCAAATACCCACATTAGGCCAGTTTCACATGGCTCTCCTGGGTCCCACTGTAGAAGTCAGTCCAGCAGAGCTGTTCTGTTGGAAAGAAGACTTAAGGATTCAAAACCCTTGATTCATAGCCTCCAACCAGGCTCTTCATGAGGGTACATGTTATACACACATTAAATTAGCAATATTCCCTATTCTGAAACAGACAACCACTACTCAAGGGTACCTATTACTGAGACAGAGAACATGATAGTCTTTCTTCTCTAGTAAAGGCTAGCATTGGATAAAGGTCTCCAGACCATCCAGTGCTTGCAGGAAGTTGTTCACATTGTAGGATGGCTTTGAAAGTTGCTTTGCCTACATCTAGGCCTGAAACTCTTGTACTGTCTTCAGTGTAATAATCACTCATTCACTCAAAATCACTTATTTGTCACCAAAGGTGTGATGTCTGGTGCTTTGTGCTAAAATCTTTTTAAGTTATTTTAAGTATTTTAAAATTATGAAATATTTCAACTGTATACAAACAACATGGCGTTGTTGTATAAAGCCACAGTTTATATGAACATATTTCATTTAAAATGTATTTATAGGACATGAACAATGGAGGGACTTTGCCCCACAGATGCAGGGATGCACAAGATAGACACACCCCACCCTTAAGACTTAAGACAGGCAATCGATTCTTATAAATGACATGATAGCCAAGGTCTAGGGTGATGGGACCATATGGCAGTGAAGGAAAGCTTCCTAGAGGATGAAAATTCTCTTTTTCTTTTTCTGAATTCAGAATAATAAATCACTCTTAAATTTCAGAATGAGGCATTTTATAAGGAGCAAAACAGATCAACTTAGAGTCTATATGCATAAGGAAAGCAGAGTTTCTGCAGCTGGTAACGTTGATTTGGAGCTTTAAAGAGTGCTCCAGGAATGGAGAATGAGATGTGTAACTCATTCACTGGAGGTATGTCACTGTTCCTCTCACCACTCAGGTGATGGAGGAAGTACTCAATGTTCAGTCTGGACAAAGAGCCTCTATACAGAGAGGGTGCAATACAGGTACAGGTGTTATCAGCATGAAGGTTATTGGTTCTTTGCAAATATATCTTAAATACATTCCATCTACTGACCAACCCAGAACATGATATTTTGATAATACTTATCAGCTTACATTTAAATGTTGTCCCAGAGCACTTATTTTTCTTACTATGCTGGTTTGGACAGGTAGATTCAGTGGTACTGTTTTGACTGAAAACAACAGAGTAAAGAGATGCTGATATTATGTACCTCAAAGTAGTTTCAGGTTTGAACAGTTTTCTGCAAAGTAAAGGTTGTGATGGTGTCAAGAGGCAAATATGGGTGGCAGAGAGAGAGAGCTGGATCTGCAATCAGGAAGCTAAGGTTCAAATTCTTCTTGGCCATATATTCTATGTGATCTCACACAGTTACCATTATGGAATCTGTGTTTCCTCATATGCAAGATGGACACAAATATTATTTGTCACAAGATTTACAGGACACCATGCAAGACAAGACCTGTAAAATGTCCATACTCTAAAAGTAGTACAAAAGTCTGAGATCACTGGGTACAGAGTCAGAGTTCTTCAGGGACAGAATTTTCCGGGCTAATCAACTGTCCTGTAAATTCACACTGTAGGTGACTCTCAATTGAAGCCGTTCTGCAAAATCCTAACTAGTACGCCTCAAAATTGTCAAGATCGGCAAAAACAAAGAAAGTCTGACAGTCATACTCAAGAAGAGCCTAAGGAAACATGATGACTGAAGGTTATATGGTATCCTGGACAGGATCCTGGAACAGCGAAAGGACAGGAGATGAAAACTAAGGAAATCTAAGCACGGGCTTTAGTTAATAATAACATATCAATGTTGGTTAGTTCATTTTAACTATGTACAATGTAAGATATTAATAGAAAGGGATACTGATTGTGGAACTATATGGGAACTATACTTCACAGTTTTTCTGTAAATATAAAACTATTCTAAAGAGCTCACTGAAAAATTTTAAAATAAATTACAAAAATTTTAAATTTTAACAATTTCCCAAAATAGCACTATGAAAAACTCCCATTAATTGATTTACCCAACAAAAGAGTGTTGGCCAGAGACTTCTCCAGTGGCTAGTCACTAAGACTCTGAGTTCCCATTGCAGGGGGCCTGGATTCTATCCCTGGCCAGAGAACTAGGCCCCACAGGCTGCAAATGAAAAAGTTCACATGACGCAACTAAAGATCCTGTGTGCCACAGCTAAAAAAGTTCCTGCAAAAAAAAAAAAAAATAAATTACAAAAATTTTAAATTTTAACAATTTCCCAAAATAGCACTATGAAAAACTCCCATTAATTGATTTACCCAACAAAAGAGTGTTGGCCAGAGACTTCTCCAGTGGCTAGTCACTAAGACTCTGAGTTCCCAGTGCAGGGGGCCTGGATTCTATCCCTGGCCAGAGAACTAGGCCCCACAGGCTGCAAATGAAAAAGTTCACATGACGCAACTAAAGATCCTGTGTGCCACAGCTAAAAAAGTTCCTGCAAAAAAAAAAAAAAAAAAGATCCCACACAATGCAACAAAGATCTCATGTGCAACTAAGACCCGACATAGCCAAATAAATAATACATTAAAGCACATGTACACCTGTGGTGGATTCATGTTGATGTGTGGCAGAACCAATACAGTATTGTAAAGTAAAATGAAGTTAAATTTTTAAAAAATAAAAAAATTAGATTTTTTTAAACAATTTTAAAATAAATAAATAAAAATTAAATAAAACAAACAAACAAAAACCAGCATTGGCCAAACACACTATTCTAGAAATAGGTGATAGAATGATGAACAAAATGGTGTCTTAACCCTCCCTCAAACAGTTTGTACAACAATGGGGGAAGGGAAACAAATGAAATAAAATTATATCATGTGGTGCTAAGTGCTGTGAATGAAAGAAACACAGCTTAAGAATGATGGGGAGAGAGACTGACAAGGTGGTTAGGAGAGGCCTTTTGGAGGAAGGGCTGTTGAACAGATAAGAATAAATGGGTGGAGAGGGACAAGGAGCTATGTAAAAACCTGAGATGAGCACATGCTATGTATAAATAATAGTAAGAGCTCTGAAACCAGAGCAAACTAGGAAGATCTAGGAGCAGTAAGGAACCCACTGTCACTGGATGAAAGAGAGGGCCAGAGCATGAGCAGATGACATCAGTAAGGTAGTCAGCCAGTCACCATATTGTAAAGATCTTATAATCCAAAGTTTTTTTATCAGTTTTATGCTGGATTTTATGCTAAGTATGCTGGGAAGTCTTTGGAGGGTTTTGTGTAGAAGAAAGAAATAATGATATTTCCATTTCTCTGTATTGCACTATGAAAAAGTGTCAATCATGCCAAAACATTGAAAACACTTCACACTGAATACACATGTAACCATCACTTAAACTCCATAATCGTTTTGCTATAGTTGTTTTAGCAATATCTATCTATGATTCCATCAACCTATCTTATTTTTTGATGTACTTCAAACTAACTTTTAGACTTCAGTACAATTCCTCCCAGATACTTTAGCATATTAACTAAAGTTCAATATTTGTTTATAGTACTTATACTTGAGATAAATTTTTATATATTGAAATACATAAATATTAAGTATATCCATTCCATGATCTCTGACAAATGTATACATTCATGTAATCAAACCCATTTTAAGATATAGAGAGAATATAGGATGAACCTCAGAAAGTTCTATGCCCCTTCCCAGTCCATCCTCATCCCCACTTTCCCCTCAGCTTTCTTTACATGTAATTGACAAAATTGTAAGATATATAAAGTATACAACGTAATTTGATATACATATACATTATAAAAATGTCTTGCTTTTGACCCAACTTGCTTGATCCTAAAGCAAAGTGCTCAATATTTGTAGATTGAGTGAAGTAAGAGCTAAATAAAATGATTGAACTAAAGCATCCTTCTCTGCAGATGGGACTTTTAGGGGTGGGGACTGTACCTACCCCTCCACCTTTAGGTAGAAATTCTCCAATCTGAAAACTTTTGAAGTAGCACCTATACAGCCTGCACCATATTCTTTTTTCTTCTTCTTTGTAATCCTTTATCCAACACCTTTGTTCATTGACCTGAAACACGAAGCTAATTTCAAAACAGCATTTTTTGAGGCATCTTGTTCATTTCTGTCCCAGGCACCAACTAGATTACAATTATTTTTCACAGCACTTATTGGGTTCTTACTACACATTGAAACCTTAAGCTCGGTGTCAAAAACAGAAGGAAATCATACATCGTTACTCTTAGATAAAGTCATATAGAGAGGGGTATAAAAAGAATAGTGAGAAGGACTTGTGTGGAAATAGAAACATAAGACTCTAAACCAGACTGGGTGGGAGAATGGAGACAATCATATAAGATTTTCATGAATTTAATTTGGTGACCATCACAAATTATATTAACATTGGTTTTAAAAAGCAGTGTTATCATGTAGGAGTTTGACAAGCAAGCATGCAAGCCCCTTCTGTTACAAGTGCCATGAGAACTTAATTGGCATTGTACTTTGTGCATCTATTATGCCTAAGAGAAAGATTGCATGCTAAGTTCAAGCTCAACTAGATCTTCATTTTTAAGGTTGTAGAAAACTTTTATTTTAAAAAAATGTTAATTATGTAAACAAAAAACCACATCCACATTTGCCACTATCAACTTCAATATGCATATATACATTTTTATCATGCATATGAGCTTATATATTCTATAAGATACTTTGGAAACTTCTTTTTGAATGTAATTAATATCACCTACAATTTTCCAAGCCAGCTAATATATGTCTACACCATCAATTTAATTAATTACACAATAATTCATGTCATGAATATAATCTGAATTATACAATCAATCCCTTATCAGTGGACATTTAGGTTATTTCTAGTTTTTTACTTTTATGACATGAATGACCTAATTTTGCCTGGAAATGAGTCTTAGCCAGATGTTGTATACATTGCCCTGTATTACTTTCAGAATGCTATTTAAACAGTTTTCTCCTGTTCCCCTCTAATGCAAGGTAATAAATGGCACTATTTAGTAAAAAGAAAGGGTTTCTAAAAGCTCAGGTGTTACCTAGCAGCTGATGCTTGCAGGATCACAGCTCACCCTAATGCAGGGCTCATTAATCAAGGCATAGGATTCAACCTAAGGAGAAGTCGGGGGCAAAGAGGAGGGAAGACACCTGGCTTTGTGTACAGGTAACCAGTTATTGTTAGCTCTATGACCTTGGGTAAGTTATTTAGCCTTTTTGAAGCTTTATTTCCACACTTTCCCAAAGGAAATAATCCTGTATTCTCATGAATAGATTGAGGGCCAAAGGAGAAGAGGGCATCAGAGGATGAGATGGTTGGATGGCATCACTGATGCAATGAACATGAACTTGGCTAAAATCCAAGAGATGGTGAGGGACAGGGAGGCCTGGCATGCTGCAGCCCATGGGGCCGCAAAGAGTCAGACATGATTGGGTGACTGAACAACAACAATTCTCATGAAATTGTTGAGGAAATAATGAAATAAAGGCTGGGGGTAAGATTAAATGAATTTTCCAAGGCTGTTTGTTTATATATAACTCTGTCCCACGTATCCTGATAGTTCTGAGGCTATCTAATGCACACAAGTAAAACTTTGACAAACATTAAATTGCTTAATAAACAAAAATTCATTAAACTGTATGACATAATTCTAATGTTAATAGGTTTCATATAGGTGTTAAGATTTTTCAAGGGAACTTCAACCCACAAAGGCTGTTATACACAGACAGAAAGCTTTTCTAAACCTCATTCTTCTCCCAATATAGGTATGCAGTGTTATTGTTCTTCAGTTGCCAAGTCCTATCCAACTGTTTGCAACCCCATGAACTGTAGCACACCAGGTTCCCCTGTCCTTCATTATCACCCAGAATTTGCTCATATTCATGTCCATTTAGTAGGTGATGCTCTCTTCTGCCACCCTCTTCTTTTACCTTCAGTTTTTTCCAGTTTAGAGTCTTATCCAATAAATCAAATCTTCACAGCAGGTGGCCAAACTATTAGAGCTTCAGCTTCAGCATCAGTCCTTCCAATGAATGTTCATGGTTGATTTCTTGTAGGATTGACTGGTATAATCTCCATACTGTCCAAGGGACTCTCAAAACTCTTCTCCAACACCACAATTCAAAAGCCTCAATTCTTTGGCACTCAGCCTTCTTTAGGGACTAGCTCTCACATTTAAACATGACTACAGGAAAGATCATAGCTAAAGGTCTATATAGTTAAAGCTCTGCTTTTAATATACTATCTAGGTTTGTCACAGGTTTCCTTCCAAGGAGCAAGCATCATTTAATTTCATGGCTGCATTCACCATCTACAGTGATTTTGGAGCCCAAGGAAAAAAAATGTCACTTCTTTCACTATTTCCTTTCTGTTTGCCATGAAGTGATGGGACCTCATGCCATGATCTTAGTTTTTGGAATGTTGAGTTTTAAGCCAGATTTTTCACTCTTCTCTTTCATCTTCATTAAGAGGGCCTTAAATTTCTCTTGGTTTTCTGCCATTAGAGTGGTATCATCTGCATACCTGAGATTGTTGATATTTCTCACGACAGCCTTGATTCCAGCCTGTGATTCACCCAGTGTGGCATTTTGCATGATGTACTTTGCTTATAAGTTAAATAAACAAGGTGACAATATGCAGCCTTATCTTACTCCTTTCCCAATTCTGAACCCATTCGTTTTTCCATGTCTTGTTCTCACTGTAGGTTTCTCAGGAGACAGGTATCCAATATGTTAGGTTTAAATCTAAGTCTTGAAGGAAGGGCCAGACTTTGACAAGCACAGACGAGGCCATTTGAGCCAGGGAAGTCTCAGTAAAATGCCATGGTACGGTGTACCTGAGACAGACAACTTTCATGTTATCCTTTCTTTCTCTCTCTTGGCATTTTTATCATGATGATGAAACCACTTATGCTTAGTCAGTTATCAGACTGGATCTTCCAAAATATCAGGGTTGACAGATAGAAACAGCCTCTTCTATTCACCTCCTTAAACTTAGCACCTTGCTAGGAAGAATAATGGCCAAATGACTGTGTTTGGTGAAGCCTTCTATAACCACAGTACCTGGAATAGTAAAAAGTTCTAGTTGCTGATTTACTCCAGTATTCTTAGAGCTAACCTCACACATTGGCAAAATGGTGCTTTAAAGTTTGCACAGCTATTTCATACATTATCTCATTTAATCTTCATATTGTGTAATGTGTGTGTTATTGGATTCATTTTACACATTACAGTGTAAAGTCCAGAATACATACAATAGCTGGATCTGGTCTCTGGATTGTAGCCTAGTACCTCTGTTCATGCCATGTACATGGGGGAGTATGATGTAATGATCCTGCAGGGGAGGAAAAATCATTTTCTCAATTCCCTTCTAGGTTCTTGGCTGAGACTCCTCTGTAATAAAAAGATTAAAAGGAGAAAAAGGCAATTTTAATTATATACATATGTACTTATGGGAGCCTCACAAATAGATGAGCATCAGAAGGCAGCCATATGATGGTTTATTTACATCTCAAGCTTAGAAAAAGGATAAGGATCTTGGGCTTCAAAGAGGCAACTCTGGGTGACACTTGTAAACAAAGATTTCCCTACTTGAAGATAAGTCTCCCAGGTTAAAAAGTGATCTCTGCAAATAGCTCTCTTCCTGGCACAGGTCCTATTTCTAACATTAACTTTCCTTATGAAAGGATAACTTCTACTCTGTTTTTCAGAGTTCTCCTGTGTCTGCAATTCCTCAAAATAACCCTTATACAGAAGAGAGCTGTCTTCAGGTGGCATATTCTACCCTTCAATCCTCTGGAGTCAAGATGAACAGATAGTCACCAGGGAGCCATACTGAGCCAAGCTCTGCCCTAGGCACTGGGAAAGAAGTAGGAGACCAGGTCTAGTTTTTAACTTTCACTGAGGAAATGTCCCTCCTCACTGCTTCCCTAAACTAGAGACAGTCTTGTATAGGTCACATTCTTAGGATAGTCCTTCCTTTCCTTTTGGTGGACACCTAACAGCGAGCATGGGCCAGAGGCACGTGGCATCTCCTGAAGATAAACACACACATGTGTAAACACATGCATGCACACACTTGTGCCAGGACAATCAATTCTGCCTTAGAAACTCTAGCATAAGAAATGCAGGAATCATGTAGCTTTTACAAAGAGCTAAGCCTGAAAGACCAAGCTCTGGACCATTGAGGCCAGAGGGTAAACAGCAGCTGTGTTGGGGAGAGAAGCATGGGAGCAAGGATGCCACTGGGAGGAGAAGGGATTCAGCTGAAGAAGAGTCCAAGGGGAAGGTCTCCACATTTCAGCTCCCAAGGTCCCAAGAACAGTTTTCACTCCAGAATTAACTGTGCTAGAGTGGAGTCCCTATACTTCCCAGGACCTTATTTTTCAGCTCTTAAACATTTTCCTTGACACGTATGTAGTGAATTTAACTGCTTTACCTATTACAAGAAATAATTTGACAGAACCTCCCATGTCTTACAAGCAAAATAACCTGCTAAATCATCTATGTGTGTGCCAAAGGCAGCAGCATTTGTAACATTGTTTGGAAACAACTTGAATGGCCATCATTAGTGGGCTGGATATATAAATTCTGGTATTTACTTTCTTTTGAATATAATAAATCAGGAAATGAAATTCCTAGCTTCTTTTACTTCTGTAATGTCTTGTATTTCACAGGAATTATGTGTGTATTGATATATAATATACAGATATTTACTTTTATATATATATATAT
>SJYC01026626.1:0-12116 GCA_006408675.1 Madoqua kirkii
CTCAAAACAAATGTTTTAGTGCACATGTAAAACAAAACTTTACATATATACATATATATGTGGCATTTAAACAGATTAGAAGGACACATAAGATTGAAAACTTCTTGGGACAGGGTTAGAATAATTAAAAACAAAAAATAGAAGGGAATGGCCTGGATATGTATTTCTTTCTTAGTTTTCTTTTTGTAACTAAAACTAATTTTTTTAAATATATTGAAAGAAAATTGAGTACGTAAACCACAAATTTCACAGTTGTTTTGCTGTATTTCATTTTTCCTCCTCCCATCCACACTACTCTATGTGTAATGAATAAGGCCATTTTGTTGTGAGTTCTTACTGTTCTGAAATAAGGGTATAGAAAGGGAATATTAAGTTACTCTGAGGTCTGCATCTGCCAGAATATTTTTTTCAAGTTCAACAATATGGACATGGATAAAAATAAAACCTAAAGCTTGAACATTTGAGTTGAAAGAAAATTGAGTACGTAAACCACAAATTTCACAGTTGTTTTGCTGTATTTCATTTTTCCTCCTCCCATCCACACTACTCTATGTGTAATGAATAAGGCCATTTTGTTGTGAGTTCTTACTGTTCTGAAATAAGGGTATAGAAAGGGAATATTAAGTTACTCTGAGGTCTGCATCTGCCAGAATATTTTTTTCAAGTTCAACAATATGGACATGGATAAAAATAAAACCTAAAGCTTGAGCATTTGAGTTTTCCATTAAATAATACCAATTACAAAACACTTTTCAAGCCATTTAACATAAAGACCCAAAATGTGCTTATTTCTTCCTTTAAATATTAAAGTACTTTTAAAATATAGTCCTTTAATAGCTATCTTAAAAATAATGGAAGTGTTAAATCTATTTTATTGGGTACTGTGTATCTTTGTTTTGAGAGTGTGTATACAAGAGTCGTCATATAGATGAAAATATGAACATGTTTTAGCTAGCGAACAAGAAATCCTCTGGGTCCAGAATGTGCCAATTTAACAAGATGTTAAATTTAACAATTTAAATATGTTTATTCTTGAATATATGCACATGGACATCAGGGTTTAAAAAACTCATCCTATATACATGGGAGAGGAATTTAGAGATTCAAGTAGTTGTGTGCAGAGGCTACTTTGCTTATTTTTTCCATAGAGTTTGTAACTCATTTATTAAAATAATCATTATATATCCCTATGCACAATCAAGGAAATTCAAACTTGAGCTTCCTATGACTTAGCAAGATGGTTGATGGTCTCAGGAGAAAAGATGTGAAATCTAGAGGTCAGGGCTTGGGAAACAGACCTACTCCTCCCCAAGAATGGAATCTGGATAGAGCCACTGAGACATTCACTGTCCAGCTTCCGATGTGGGAAAGTGAAGGAAACATAGGACAGAGGCACAACTTGAAAGAAAGAGCTCATCATGAGAACATTGCAGACATCCGGACTACTCTCAGAGTCAACTGGGAAAAATTAGAGTTCACACTGAGGTGTCTAAGAACAGGTATCCAGACTAAGACCAGGGAGCTGGCAGGAAACAGGTGAAGAGCCTGTGTTCTAGCCAAACAGAAGCAGAAGGCAGAACTTATCAGTGGAACAGGGATAATTCAGCTAGTGATCCAAGAGCTGTCTTGTCTGGGTTAATGTAGTAGAAAGTAGGAGCCAACATCTTGGGGAGCCACAACAGTCGTCTAAGCTCATCATTACCTAGTCTATCTCAGGACCACTGGGGGAAAAAAGCAAAGAAACAACAACAAAAAATGCTGATACACACAGTGATGGATTAGACTTTGCTCATGTACCTCCTGCTCTAATCAGTAATATTTTAATAACTGGTCTGAGACAGAGCTTTTGGGTTGCTTGTAGATCCCAAAGTGGGAACTCAGTGGAAAAACTATCTTCCAGTTTTAGAGAGGCATCTAATATTTCCTGTATAGGCATAATATCTGCTATTGCCTTAGTACATGTTTATATTTACTGAGAAGGCCCCTAGCCTAGTTGGTAATAAAAATAAAACTCAGTCTATCACTGCATCATCATAGTGATTTTACTTTTCTCCCACTTCAGAGACTCCCCCAACTTATAAGATCATAATCACCATTCTTCAGAAACTCTAAGGCACTAGCTGGCATAACCTCCTACTATTAAAAAATGAGCAGCTAAATTCCAGACCAGTTGAGTAACATGATCTAAGTTCCATAACCAGTGATGCTAAACCCAGAACTTAAATGCCAAACTCAGCTCCCAAGGTGAATTTCCTTCCACTCCTCACTGTCAACTTTCTGTAGAATCTCTTCTGTTTACCACCTCCCTCATTCAGTTTAATTATGTTTACACAATGTTGATAGACTCAGCTCACTGTTGACACCTAATTATTTTTATAAGGGGGAAAAATGATCATCCAAAAGAGAGTCCACTTACCAAAGCCTCATCAAAGTGATCTCCATCCATTGTGATATTTACAAAAGCTGCCACAGTATATAAGGTCACTGAAAAATCCAGCTTAATTCCCCATGTGAAGATAGGCATGCCTCCAGACAAAGGCCCAGTGCTTGTATCTTGATTTTAAAAGACACTAGCAGCAAGCCTCTTGTTGACCTACATGTTTTCATAACTACAGGCTCGTCTACACTTGAGAGCATTCTTTTTGAGTCCCTTCTCTCTATGTACTGAATACTTGCTATTTGCAGCCTCCTGGATATAGCTAATGAACCTGCTTGGGGAACCAGGTGAAATATATTTTGGAACAGGAACAGGATCACCCTACCCTTTCCTTTGCAGGTCATGAATTCCTTTATTATTTGTCATGGCAGGTGTCGCTACCCCAAAGGTTATTATCTATTCAATCTCAGTTCTAACCTGCAAGCAGATCTGTCTGAGGAGCCCATTTATTACTGATGTAACAGCACCAGGGAAGATGAGTTTGCTTGTTTAAAGAGATAAGCAACACTGGCAACGCAATCAATTTTCACATACAGAAATCCCATACATGGAATTTTTTTGTAGTTATTAAAAAATCATGCATAGCAGTGTTTCTATCCTTCATACTCTATTTGCTGGGACTGCACATCCATCATGGCTTGCTCCTCTCTAAATGGCCTTGTCTGTCAGAAATTTGTAGCCTTGAGGGGTTTTGCCAAGCTCTAAGCTGTGAGAACAGAAAGATCACGATCCCAACTATGCTTGACTCTGTGTTTTACCATCAGTGGCCCATAGGATGCCCTCTGCATGTAACTCTGCCTTCTCTGGTTATCAGCTTCATGTCATCAATCAATTCACTCACAAATTTAATTTTGTTAGGCATATTCCCAGGGTCTACAAACTGAGAAAGTATGGGGTACAGGACAACACTGTGGAATATAGATCACTGTGATGTTGGCAAAAAGTTACACGCACTCACACAGAGACACACATTCACAAACAGGATTAAGCACACAATTCATTGGGTAAGAGAAATCTAGATTCTAACCCTGCTTCCTGCTCACTTGCTGAAAGAACTTGGGTGAATCACATCCCTTCCCTATTTTGCGTTTAATCTGAAAAAGGGAATAATAAAACTCACCTAAAGGCAATATTTTAATAAATAAGATAGCACATAAAATCATTAGCACAAGTTCTGGCACATAGTAGTTCCTATTAGTTAACATTAATTAATATTAAACCATTAATATTAACTAGTTAACTAATATTAATTACTTGATGTTACATTATTTTTAATTACAACAGTATTGATGATAAATACTTGAGATGACTTCCTTTGAAAACAGATTTTCTAATACTGGATTGAGAAAGGCATAGACACACATGCAGTTAATCACAAAACCAATAGAAATAAGAAAATCTCAATAGAAGGGAAAGAAAATGCACTCTGCTGGTGACATCTGGCAAAGTAGATCAAAGGAGGTAACATGAGAAAATATAAATTGAGCAGACTTTGAAGAAGTGTTCAGGGCAAGTGAGAGAAACTGAATTCCAACTATGTTAAGCCAGAAAGGGAGTATATTGGTTAACAGAATTAGAAGTCTATGGTCTATCTTTAGGCACAGTGGGATCCAGTGGCACAAGTAACAGTTTAACGGCTCTAAAAGCTTTGCCCCGGGTTCTAATTCCCTCTGTGTAATCAGGAAAACCATAGTATACTCAAGCCTGAAACTTTATTACTCAATAAAATATCCAAAAGAAAAGAGAGTCGATCTTAGAAAAGGCTATCCTTGTGTCAGGTGTCCTCCTTGGACAAATTACTGTGGCCAAGAAGAAGAAATACTCTGGTTGGACAGCCTGGGTCATTTTCCTCATTCCATGCAAAGGAATTAATTGAATGCTGTGATTGACAGCTTCACCGGGGCCGCTTGGCAGAACGGCAGAATGGTTTATCAAAGAAAAGTGGGGTTCTTAGAAGAAGGAAAGAGAGGAAGAGGGGAAGAAAGGTACAAGGCTAAGAATGCTAAATGATAGATTTCTATTATGAAGGATACCATAGGGCACGCACAGATCCAGAACAAGAAGTATATATGAGGGAGCATTACAAAGAAAGCACTGGGAAAGGAAAACGTTGTTTTAGACAGTCAGTGATTTATCAGATACTCTGCTCAGCTCGACAAGCTCCAACTAAGCTAAGCCAAAAGGGGAATATATTGGCTAACAGAACTGGAAGTCTAGGGTCTATCTTCAGGCACATTGGGATCCAGTGGATCAAACAATGGTTCAGAAACCAGCCACAGTACTTAATTTTCTCAGTGAGTGAATACATAAATGGACAGTTGGCTGAAGGAACATATACACTTTTCACCTTACAATTGTGTTATTCCACATTTATAAATAATGAAACTGACTCGGAGATGTTAAGTGACCTGCTTGAGGTTAAGCAGCTAAGAGTTTACAGAATTTGTTTTTCATCTCTATCAGCCCTTTCTCAAAGTTGAGTTTTCTTGCCACCCCTCACCCTGCCTCCCGTTTTCCCCCATCCTTCAAACTCGCTTTTTCCCAAGCTTATCACAGAAACCTGAACCCTTGGGACTCATTGGTAAAATTTCATTTCCAACTTATTTCTATTGTTCCTCAGCCTCTTACTTAAGGCTTTGAACTAAATTACATTTATATCCCAGTAACTCACAGGTTTCTAGACACTTTAGAGTCAGAGGGATATGTAAGCCATCCAGTCCAAAGGACATCACACAGTCAATGGTGTTTAAATGACTATTTATGTCAGAGAATGAAGGACTGGAAGCCAAATCCTCTCTTCTGTTTTCCAGTGACTGAGTTACAGCTCTGACTCTTCTAGTGATTTCTCCAAATGTGACTCTAACAAATGCTCCACAGGCCCTCTCTTGAATAAAGTTACAGGAGTTCAGAGAAATAATGAAGGCGCAGCAAGCCTCTCACGCTCTTGTGGAGACTGGAACACAGTCCGTTCCCCAACCCCACCACCGGGTAAAGGGAAGCTGGCACCTACTATGATCCAACATATGGAACACCCATATTTAAAATAACAAGACTGGAGATTGCTATACCGCTTTTACTGCCCTCATCCCAGCCACCTCGTCACATCCCTAAATCCCTTTATCATTTAATAAAGACAGCTACCTGTCTGGCTTAATGAAGTAAGCCAGCTGGACTCGAGGGTAACAGCGGAAACTGCTCATGTGTGGTCTCCCCTAATCTGCTTTCAGATTATGCTGAAAACAGAAGTAACTTGTTGCTTCTCCCTCTCTATCCTCAACACTCAGTTTTAAGGAAATTTTCAGTTTTGCTGCTAGGCAGGAACAAAACGATTCCCCACCTCCAGATCCCAGTAGAGTTTAGGGTAACCTCATGTTCTGCAAGTGGCAAGGTTTAACCAGGCATTGTATGCCCGTCCCCTCATCAAACTCCCCTCTACTGCCCCCACCCCATACTTATTAAGCGCTCAGACTCCAGAACCCCTGAAAAACCTACCGAAATACAATCTTGGGCATCCTAAAATAAGCAGGATACACGGACTGAAGTGTGAGAACCTCAACTACTCATTCCCCTCAAGTTTCACTTCAGATGAGTCCTCCTACATAGAAAAACAGGTAGGAAGAAAGGAAAGCAGAGAGAAAATCGAGCTGTGTCCAGGGGACAGAGGATATGGAAGGCTGCTTGCACCGACTCCAGGTACAAGTCTGGGGCTATAAAAGAACTAAAAGTCAGTGGAGTACTATCTTGTTCGGTGAGAGACTCTCCAGGGATTTAGGGCCAAAGCTCTGCTTAGATGTAATGGGCATTTACGTGAAATGCATTTTGCACCACCTATTGATTTATGGTAATGCTTTTCAATCTGCAGATCAAAACCTATTGATGGGCATGAAACCAGTTTAGTAGATCATGGCCATGCTAAATATATATATATGTATGTATATATATATATATATATATATATGTATATATATATATATGAGAAGATATCTTGCATTGTAAGAATAAGGATTGTCTTCTGAAACTTCAGTTTCAGGTGTAAGTGTGAGTGGGTGTGTCTTGGGTTGAGATGACCAATGTACTTTTTTACCATGGGCTGTGGTCCAAAAAATGTTTGAGAGTCATTGAACTAGTATAAAGGTTTACATATAGTAATTATTAGTCTCATTATACAGATGGGAATACTGTGGCTGAAATACAATAGTATAGGCAAGATTTAAAAGTTTTTGAATCATAGAGCCCAACTGACTTAAAACAGAAAACCAGGGAGAAAATGATATCTGATTGTCATAGGTCCACATAAGTCCTCATCAACCATCTCCCTATGCCATTTAAGTAAACTGACCCTCTGACCTTGTGTTCCTCTCCCAGTATTCTAACTATATCATCAACAAGTAGTTCTACACTGTAAAATATCTTCACATCAATTGCTGAGCAGTGTTGTGAGTTTAAGGATTTTTGAGAAGAACTCATGAGGTGTGATAGAGTCTTATTTGTTTAGCTTTTACTGAAGGTCAGACGAAGATTCACTGCCTCATTAGAGAGCTAGAATTAATATTCAGATCTTCTCTCCAATATCAAAGGTCCTTGTTAAGAGCTCTTCCACAGGCCATCAATGGCAGCTTTGTTTACTGCCTGAAGAATCTCTTCAAGAAATTAACTGATACCTACTCAATACATGACTCATTGGTGGCAAGTGACAGAAAACTAGTCTCAAACTGGTTTAATCAGAGAGATCTCTATGTTTTCAAGTAAATTAAGCACTGGAGGGAGAGCTGGCTAGGTTCAAGCTTGGATCTAACTGGGTACAAATCACAGAAGCAGGATAGGATATCTCTCCCTAGGTGTTTCAGCTCTGGTTCTCTGTTGTTGAATCCACTCAAGAAGATGATCTTCCCTAGTAGTTACAAGAGAATTACCATCACATCCCCTGGTAAGGCATGAGCATATTTCATTCTAAGAATCATTGGCATTAGCTAAGTGACTGCTCATTCCTGAACCCATTACATAATCACTGCAGCTATGCAACATGGCATGGGATTGAGGGAACTCCACATAAAGGCACTGGAGTGAACCGAGGGTGAATTCCTGCTTTCACCTCAAAGGAATAAGGTGAAGTAGTTGCAAGGCTAAATGGATCCTAGGTATCAAGATTCAGACCTTGTGCTAGGCACCTTGCAACAGGACCCCCTTGCTCTCAAAGAGCTTACAGTCATGGACTCAGTCATTCAGAGGCTATTATTATATGTATGTGTGTGTATGTGTGTGTGCACATACATGTTTTATGTATAGATTCAGGTGCTGACCACTGTGATAGATATATGGAGAAATGGTGAGAGTTCCTCAGAAGGGAACTTGTAGTCCAATAAGCAAGGAAAAACATGTATGTCATTAATAACTTTAATGATGTAAAATTATAAAGTATCATTCATTCTTCTATGTAGGGAAAGTGTAGAAGGCAAAATATACAAAGTTCAAGCCAAGCCATTAACCCAGGTAGGATTTAGATGTCTTGGGAAGGCATAGCTACATCAGTTGAACAAGTCTGGTGAGTGGAGTGGGGAACAGGAGGCTGTAACACTTGGTACATGCAGGTGAGGAAGGAGAAGCCTGGGTAAGGGAGGGGTCAGAGTAAAGAATACCAGGTCTTGGTGTTTAGGTTTTGGAATCATTGTGAGATAAGTCAAGCTTTACAGGAAGGGATACACCAGCTCTGTGTTATGGAAATCATCCTGACAGTAGTGATAATGAGGGTCTTAAAGGGAGAACACTGAGGGTAGATGGGTATTATTAATCCATACTAGAGATGATATGAGTGTGAGTTTAAAGCCCATGACAGACATTAAAAAGAGAAATGGTTGCAAATGTGACATCAGAGAAAGATGTGCTAAGGACCTTGCAATTTCTTAGACCTTCTGTGATTTTCAAAACCTATCTAATGAGTCTGAGTGATATCCTCTCAAGAGGATGGCATTTGGGAATAAACATTTCTGGGCTTATAACCAGTTATCCCCATTTGCTTGAGACGGATTTCCAGTCATGGGGAAGGTAGGAGGAACTTCCAGGTATCTCGGAAGGGCTGTTACATATGCATGTCAGCTCTTTGCACTGGAAACTTTATGAAATCTGGAGCCATATAGACTTGAAATCAATGCCAGTTCTTTTGGGTTCATCATCTAATATCAGTTTCCTTTCTTTAAAATGGACTTCATAAAACCAATATCCTAAAATTATTGTGTGATAAATGTACAAATGATTCCAACATACTAAATGTTAGTTCAATATTATTTAATTATTTGAGCAATACCAAAATGAGGCATTGACAATATCTTCATTTTGTAATATATAAGGAGACCAGTGAGAAGATCAGAAAATGAGAAGAGACTTAGTCAAAATCTTTGTGCCTAGCAGGTAGCAAAACTAAGGTTCAAGCCCTTGTGGGTCTGAGTGAAAATCTGAATTCCTTCTGTCACTATCTCTGTTTGGAGTACTGATTTCTTACATTTTATAGTGAAATATTTTACAAATGACTATAAATTATTGCTAAAAATTAACATAAGAAATCAGTGTTGTAGTCAGTGAATTACATATTCTACATATCTCTTTGACTATTCAGTGTTTTTTTTTTTTAACATGACTTAAGCATTAGCAATATAACTTGATTACCTTGGTAAATGTATTATTGGAATAGCAAGTTTTTCAGTAGATGCCAATTAACATCTTTGTTATACAGATGTTCCAGGATTGAAGAATAAATATACTGATTAATACCTCCCTCAAATCCCGGGATAGAGATGAAAGCATTATATTATCCACTTGCTGGCCAGCACAACGAATTAGATTAAAGAATGAATGAGAAGCCATCCCTTCAGACTTATGAAATATGGGTTTAGCAGAGGAAGCTGGTTAGAGTTGAGCCGCCTCATAGAGACATCTGTTACCAAACAAAGTTTTTGTTTTGTTTTTTTTTCTTCTTACTATTATTGTTAACCTCGATGGTGACCCAATACTCTTACTGCTGCCTTAGGGTTCTAAAGATGTAAAATGACCAATATAAAAAAGTTGTGATCTCAATGACTAAAACTATGCGAAGAGAGAGGAGAAGCAGTTTGAGCCATCTGGGGACAAGGACATGAAAAGGTTGCAGTGTCTTAGTGCCATAGGGGAGCAAGATAAGAACACCTCTAACTCGGAGGATACTGGCAGCACACAGCACAACCACACACTCTCCTGTGAAATAGGGGTTGAGAGGCTTCTTGCTGGCTTATAAATGCCTGAAGATTTTCTCTGTGAAAAGAGGTCACAGCCATGTCTGTACTTTATTAGGACTTGAAAGACATTTGTGGGTGTTGGTGTTAAAAATGTGCTCATTTATCTTGCTACAAATATGTTTAATAAATGCAGTTTTAAACATCTTCTGTATATTTCAACTACAATCCTTTCTTATTTAAAGGGATAATATTATTCTCTCATATTTGGTAAAATCAAATGGACAGTCTTTTTCAATGGTCTGTAAGGACCTGATAGAATGTGGTCCATTGGAGAAGGGAATGGCACACCACTTCAGTATTCTTGCATTGAGAACCCCATGAACAGTATGAAAAGACAAAATGATAGGATACTGAAAGAGGAACTCCACAGGTCGGTAGGTGCCCAGTATGTTACAGGAGATCAGTGGAGAAATAACTCCAGAAAGAATGAAGGGATGGAGCCAAAGCAAGAACAATACCCAGTTGTGGATGTGACTGGTGACAGAAGCAAGGTCCAATGCTGTAAAGAGCAATATTGCACAGGAACCTGGAAATTTAGGTCCATGAATCAAGGCAAATTGGAAGTGGTCAAACAAGAGACGGCAAGAGTGAATGTCGACATTCTAGGAATCAGCAAACTAAAATGGACTGGAATGGGTGAATTTAACTCAAATGACCATTATATCTACTCCTGTGGGCAGGAATCCCTCAGAAGAAATGGAGTAGCCATCATGGTCAACAAAAGAGTCAAAAATGCAGTTCTTGGATGCAATCTCAAAAATGACAGAATGATCTCTGTTCATTTCCAAGGCAAACAATTCAATATCACAGTAATCCAGGCTTGTGCCCCAACCAGTAACACTGAAGAAGCTGAAGTTGAATGGTTCTATGAATACCAACAAGACCTTTTATAACTAACACCCCCCAAAGATGTCCTTTTCATTATAGGGGACTGGAATGCAAAAGTAGGAAGTCAGGAAACACCTGGGGTAACAGGCAAATTCGGCCTTGGAATTCAGAATGAAGCAGGGAAAAGACTAATAGAGTTTTGCCAAGAGAACTCATTGGTCATAGCAAACACCCTCTTCCATCAACACCAGAGAAGACTCTACACATGGACATCACCAAACGGTCAACACCGAAATCAGATTGATTATATTCTTGCAGCCAATGATGGAGAAGCTCTAGACAGTCAGCAAAAACAAGACTTGGAGCTGACTGTGGCTCAGATCTTGAACTCCTTATTGCCAAATTCAGACTGAAACTGAAGAAAGTAGGGAAAACCACTAGACCACTCAGGTATGATCTAAATCAAATCCATTATGTTTATACAGTGAAAGTGAGAAATAGATTTAAGGGGCTAGATCTGATAGAGTAGCTGATGAACTATGGACGGAGGTTCATGACATTGTACAGGAGGCAAGAATCAAGACCATCTCCATGGAAAAGAAACGCAAAAGAGCAAAATGGCTATCTGAAGAGGCCTTACAAATAGCTATGACAGGAAGAGAAGCGAAAAGCAAAGGGAAAAAGGAAAGATATGCCTATTTGAATACAGAGTTCCAAGAATAGCAAAGAGAGATAAGAAAGCCTTTGTCAGCGATCAATGCAAAGAAATAGAGGAAAACAACAGAATGAGAAAGACTAGAGATCTCTTCAAGAAAATTAGAGATACCAAGGGAACATTTCATGCAAAGATGGGCTCGATAAAGGACAGAAATGGTATGGACCTAACAGAAGCAGAAGATATTAAGAAGAGGTGACAAGAATACATAGAAAAACTGTACAAAAAAAGAGCTTCATGACCCAGATAATCACGATGGTGTGATCATTCATCTAGAGCCAGACATCCTGGAATGTGAAGTCAAGTGGTCCTTACAAACAAAGCTAGTGGAAGTGATGGAATTCTAGTGGAGCTATTTAAAATCTGGAAAGATGATGCTATGAAAGTGCTGCACTCAATATGCCAGCAACTTTGGAAAACTCAGCAGTGGCCACAGGACTGGAAAAGGTCAGTTTTCATTCCAATCTCAAAGAAAGGCAAGGCCAAAGAATACTCAAACTACCACACAAACTGCACTCATCTTACACTCTAGTAAAGTAATGCTCAAAATTCTCCAAGCCAGGCTTCAGAAATACATGAACCATGAACTTCCTGTTGTTCAAGCTGGCTTTAGAAAATGCAGAAGAACCAGAGATCAAATTGCCAACATCCACTGGATCATGGAAAAAGCAAGAGAGTTCCAGAAAAACATTATTTCTGCTTTATTGACTATGCCAAAGACTTTGACTACATGGATCACAGTAAACTGTGGAAAATTCTGAAAGAGATGGGAATACCAGATAACCTAACTTGCCTCTTCAGAAATCTGTATGCAGGTCAGGAAGCAACAGTTAGAACTGAACATGGAACAACAGACTGGTTTCAAATAGGA
>SJYC01026627.1:0-13627 GCA_006408675.1 Madoqua kirkii
AGAGATGGGAATACCAGACCACCTGACCTGCCTCTTGAGAAATCTGTATGCAGGTCAGGAAGCAACAGTTAGAACTGAACATGGAACAACAGACTGGTTTCAAATAGGAAAAGGAGTATGTCAAGGCTGTATATTGTCACCCTGCTTATTTAACTTCTATGCAAAGTACAAACTGAGAAATGCTGGGCTGGAGGAATCACAAGCTGGAATCAAGATTGGTGGGAGAAATATCAATAACCTCAGATATGCAGGTGACACCGCCCTTATGGCAGAAAGTGAGGAAGAGCTGAAAAGCCTCTTGATGAAAGTGAAAGAGGAGAGTGAAAAAGTTGGCTTAAAGCTCAACATTCAGAAAACGAAGATCATGGCATCTGGTCTCATCACTTCATGGGAAATAGATGGGGAAACAGTGAAAACAGTGTCAGACTTTATTTTTGGGGCTCCAAAATCACTGCAGATGGTTATTGCAGCCATGAAATTAAAGATGATTACTCCTGCAAAGAACAGTATGACCAATGTAGATAGCATATTCAAAAGAAGAAACATTACTTTGCCAACAAAAATCCGTCTAGTCAAGGCTATGGTTTTTCCAATGGTCATAAATGGATGTGAGAGTTGGACTGTGAAGAAAGCTGAGTGCCAAAGAATTGATGCTTTTGGACTGTGGTGTTGGAGAAGACTCTTGCGAGTCCCTTGGACTCCAAGGAGATCCAACCAGTCCATTCTGAAGGAGACCGGTCCTGGTTGTTCATTGGAAGGACTGATGCTTTGGCTGAAACTCCAATACTTTGGCCACCTCATGCAAAGAGTTGACTCATTGGAAAAGACTCTATTGCTGGGAGGAATTGGGGGTGGGAGGAAAAGGGGACAACAAAGGATGAGATGGCTGGATGGCATCACCAATCAATGCACATGATTTTGGATGAACTCTTGGAGTTAGTGATGGACAGGGAGGCCTGGCATGCTGCAATTCATGGGGTCACAAAGAGTCAGACACGACTGAGTGGCTGAACTGAACTGAACTCAAGGCCCTGATAAGGCTTCCCTGGTAGCTCAGATGGTAAAGTGTCTGTCTGCAATATGGGAGACCCGGGTTTGATTCTTGGGTTGGGAAGATCCTCTGGAGAAGGAAATGGCAACCCACTCCAGTACCCTTGCCTGGAAAATCCCATGGACCAAGAAGCCTGGTACACTACATCCATGCAGTCACAAAGAGTCGGACATAACTAGTGACTTCACTTTCCTTTCACTTAAGGCCCTGATTAGGGCTTCCACAAAGGCTCAGCAGGTTAGGAATCCACCTGCAATGCAGAAGACACAGAAATTGTAAGTTCAATCCTCTGGAGAAGGAAATGGCAACCCATTCCAATATTCTTGGCTGGAAAATCCCATGGACAGAGGAACCTAGTGGGCTACAGTCCAAAGGTTCACAGAGTCAGTCACAATTGAGCAACTGAGCACAAGGGTCTGACTAGTCAGATTTCAGCCTACTTTTTCTACTCATGTTGCCCCACTTTTGTGCTCACTTACTCCCCCTCAGCAGTATTGACCTCCTTTCACTTTCTTCCACTGCTGAGCCTTTGAACTGGCTGTTCCCTGGGTCTGAATATTCCTTTCCCCAATCGTTTGCCTGGCTTTCTCCTCAACCAGCCACTCACTCAAAGACATCTTCCTTATCCATCTTCTCTGGATCCCCACCTTTCTCCCAGCCACCATGCCACTGATGTTCAGTTTCTGTCACATAGGACTGTGCATCTTCCGTGTATAATTGTCACTGGGTATGGTTAATACTCTGTTTTCTTTTTAAACTAGCTAAAATTAATTGAATAATTATGCGTCAGCCAATTTCTATGTATTTACATTTGTCAAACACTTGGATCTTTATTACACCAATATGAAGCAGGTGGCATAATTAAACGCTGTTAGGTCAAGAAACAGAGATTTACTGAAGTTAGTTCAGAAAAGGCAATGGCACCCCATTCCAGTACTCTTGCCTGGAAAATCCCATGACCAGAGGAGCCTGGTAGGCTGCAGTCCATGGGGTCGCTACTAGTTGGACACGACTGAGCGACTTCACTTTCACTTTCCACTTTCATGCATTGAAGAAGGAAATGGCAACCCACTCCAGTGTTCTTGCCTGGAGAATCCCAGGGACGGGGGAGCCTGGTGGGCCGCCGTCTATGGGGTCGCACAGAATCAGACATGACTGAAGCGACTTAGCAGAAGCAGCAGCAGCAGCAGCAGCAGCACTGAATTTAGTTTGCTTACCAATGCTTCAAAACCAGGTAGAGGGCCAGGATTTAAACTCTGGAAGTCTTGATCCAGAGTCCATGCTCTTAATTGTAATTCTTATGACTCCCAACCCTCACATATCATTTATCACTCATAATTGAAAATAAAAATTTCAGGGATTACTGTACCTGTGTGTATTATTTAATTGTATCCTTGTTTCTTTGTTTATTTAATGGCATGCAGCACAGAATGCAGGATCTTAGTTCCCCAACTAGGAATCAGACTCTCATCCCCTGCAGTGGAAGTGCAAAGTGTTAACCACTGGATGACCAGGGAAGTCCCTCACTGTAACCTTATTTAACACACATAAAATAATTCACAATGTTGGCTAAAATATTCATAGCTAGCTAACTATAAATAGATACACATACACATGACTGTGTTGTTGTTCAGTTACTCAGTCATGTCCAGCTCTTTGCAACCCCATAGAGTGCACCACTCCAGGCTTCCCTGTCCACCATCTCCTGGATCTTGCTCAAACTCATGTCCATTGAGTCTGGGATGACATCCAACCATCCTGTCCCCTTCTCCTGCCTTCAATCTTTCCCAGCATTAGGGTCTTTTTGAATATGTTGGCTCTTCACATCAGGTGGCCAAAGTATTGGAACTTCAGTTGCAGCATTAGTATTTTCAATGAAGATTCAGGGTTAATTTCCTTTAGGACTGACTGGTGTGATCGCCTTGCTGCCCAAGGGACTCTCAAGAGTCTTGTCCAACATCATAGTTCAAAAGCATAAATTCTTTGATGCTCAACTATCTTTATGGTTCAACTCTCACATCCATACACAGCTACTGGAAAAGCCATAGCTTTAAACAGACAGATCTTTGTCAGCAAAGTAAGGTCTCTGCTTTTCAATATACTGTCTATGTTTGTCATGCCTTTTCTTCCAAGGAGCAAGTGTCTTTTAATTTCATAGCTGCAGTCACCATCTGCAGTGACTTTGGAGCCCCCCAAAATAAAATCTATCACTGTTTCTGTTGTTTCCCCATCTATTTGCCATGAAGTGATGAGAGCAGGTGCAATATCTTTGTTTTGTGAATGCTGAGTTTTAAGCCAACTTTTTCACTCTCCTCATGCACCTTCATCAAGAAGCTCTTTAGATCCTCTTCACTTTCTGCCAGAAGGTTCATGTTATCTGCATATCTGAGGTTATTGTTATTTCTCCCAGCAATCTCGATCCCAGCATGTGCTTCATCCAGCCCAGCATTTCTCATGATGTACTCTACATATAAATTAAATAAATAGGGTGAAAATATACAGCCTCGATGTACTTTTTTCCCAATTTTGAACTAATCGGTTGTTCCATGTCTGGTTCTAACTGTTGCTTCTTGACCTCCATGTAGGTTTTGCAGGAGGCAGGTAAGGTGGTCTGGTATTCCCACCTCTTTAAAACTTTTCCACAGTTTGCTGTGATCCACATAGTCAAAGGCATTAGTGTAGTCAATGAAACAGAAGTAGATGCTTTTCTGGAATTCTCTTGCTTTATCTATGATCCAACAGATGTTGGCAACTTGATGTCTGGTTCCTCTGCCTTTTATAAATTCAGCTTGAATATCTGGAAGTTCTCGGTTCATGTACTGTTGAAGCCTAGCTTGGAGAATTTTGAGCGTTACTTTGCTAGCATGTGAAATGAGTATAATTGTGTACAAGTGTGAACATTCTTTGGCATTGACCGTCTTTGGGACTGGTATGAAAACTGACATTTCCCAGTCCTTTAGCCACTGCTGAGTTTTCCAAATTTGCTAGTATATTGAGTGCAGCACTTTCACAACATTAACTTTTAGTGTCTGAAAAGTTCAACTGGAATTCCATGCCTTCCACTAACTTTGTCCGTGGTAATACTTCCTAAGGCCCACTTGACTTCCCACTCCAAGATGTCTGGCTCTAGGTGAGTGATCACACCATCATGGTTGTCTGGGTCTCAAAGTTCTTTTTTGTATAGTTCTTCTGTGTATTCTTGCCACCTCTTAATATCTTCTGCTTCTGTTAGGTACATACTATTTCTCTCCTTTATTGTGCTCATCTTTACATGAAATGTTCCCTTGGTATCTCTAATTTTCTTGAAGAGATCTCTAGTCTTTCCCATTCTATTGTTTTTCTCTATTTATTTGCATTGTTCATTTAGGAAGGCTTTCTTATCTCTCCCTGTCATTCTTTGGAACACTGCATTCAGATGGATATATCTTTCCTTTCCTTTTCTCCTTTGTTTTTTGCTTCTCTTCTTTTCTCAACTGTTTGTAAGGTCTCCTCAGATAATCATTTTGCCTTTCATCATTTCTTTTTCTTGGGGATGATTTTGATCACCAATCCTCTGTCCATAGTTCTTCAGCCACTCTATCAGATCTAATCCCTTGAATCTATTTGTCACTTCCACTGTATAATCATAACAGATTTGATTTAGGTCATACCTGATTGGCCTAGTGGTTTTCCCTACTTTCTTCAATTTAAGTCTGAATTTTGCAATAACGAGTTCATGATCTGAGCCACAGTCAGCTCCCAGTTTTGTTTTTGCTGACTTTATAGAGCTTTTCCATCTTCAGCCTCAAATAATGTAATCAATTTGATTTCGGTATTGACCATCTGGTGATGTCCATGTGCAGAGTCTTCTCTTGTGTTATTGGAAGAGGGTGTTTGCTATGACCAGTGCATTCTCTTGGCAAAGCTCTGTTAGCCTTTGCCCTGCTTCATTTTGTACTCCAAGGCCAAAGTTGCCTGTTACTCCAGGTATCTCTTGATTTCCTACTTTTGTATTCCAGTCCCCTGTGATGAAAAGGACATCTTTGTGTGTGTGTGTGTGTGTGTTATTTCTAAAAGGTCTTGTAGGTCTTCTTAGAACCATTCACCTTCACCTTCTTCAGTATTAGTGGTTGGGGCATAGATTTGGATTACTGTGATAATGGATGGCTTGCATTGGAAACGAACAGAGATCATTCTGTTGCTTTTGAGATTGAGTACTGCATTTCTGATTCTTTGGTTGACTATGTTTATATAAAACATACATACCTATATATCAGCACAGTGCTCTTCACATTAACATTCATAATCTGGAACTTAAAGTTAGGCTAAAAAGAAAGAAAAAGAACAGAAATCACTAAGGAGCTAGAACAACTGTAAACCCATAAGTGAATGTAAACCCATAAGTGAATGTTCAGCCGTACTACTTATTAATGAAATGAGATACCATTCCCTACCTCTCTAATTAGCAAGGATTAAAGACAAATAATACCCACTGCTGGCAGGCATACAGGAAAAAGACTTTGTCATGTGTTAGTGGTGGGAGAGAAAAGTTTACAGCCTTGGGGCAATACAAATTTGGAAATATGTATCAAAGAACTGCAAGTTTGCCTTGCATTTGAATCAAAAAAATCCAGTATTAGCAAATTTAAAAGTGAAAGTGAAAGTCACTCAGTCTTGTGTGACTCTCTGTGACCCCATGGACTATATAGTCCATGGAATTCTCCTGGCCAGAATACTGGAGTGGACAGCCTTTCCCTTCTCCAGGGGATCTTACCAATCCAGGAGTCCAGCCTAGGTCTCCCGCATTGCAGGTGGATTCTTCACCAGCTAAGCTACAAGGGAAGCCCAAATTAACTTACTAAAAAAAAAAAAAGCAAGGAAAGTACAGAATCAGACTTTGAGATTTGGGCTGAGAAGTTTTTACTAGAGTTGCTTGTGTGTATAAACAAAAATGAAATGATGACAGTGTAAATATCCAGTTATGTCAATCAACAAACATTTGCTCTATACCTACCATGTACAAGAGACTAGGTGACATGCTGGGGATATGATGGTGAATAAGTAGATGGGAGCATGGTCCTTAACTACTTAGAATGCAGTGCCTTGTGGGACTGATTAAAGACACACTGTTAAAGGAATGTTAATTAACTATGTTAATAACATTGTCATGATGGCACCTAAAAGCAAGATTTTGGAGAATATTTATATAATGAATAAAGACCTATGGAAAAAGAATGGTGGCAAAGTTAGATAGCAAATGAGTCTGATTTTGTGTAAAGTGGATAATGTACTATATATCAATGTATAAAAAAATGAATATAGGGCAAAAAAAGTAGATAAAAAAATCACCAGAATTTTATTAGTGTTTATTGCTAGGCAGTGGAATTAAGAAAATGTTCTTTATTTTCCTCAAAATTTTCCATACAAATATTTTATTGAGGGAAACACTAATATTAACACCAAAATTCCAGGGTAAAAGGATGGAAACAATTTTGTAATTATATGGTGATAGATGTTAACTAGACTTATTTCTTCCCCTGCTCATTGGCTGGCTACTCACCTCTCTGAATGTCACAGAAAGCATTACCTCTTGCTAAAATCATACCAGAGCCCCACTTCCCAGACACAGTGAAGTCACCTCCTTTGCCTGCCCCACAGCTCCATAGCATTTACAGTGATGCCTCAATTTGAGGCAGTTTATTCTACTGTAGCTCCTGAAGAGCATGAAAGCACTGAGTTCATCCTTACCACTCAAAATTTATAGAACTAGTTAATTATTGCCTAACTGGTTAATTAATAACCAAAGACATAAAAGAATCAAAACAAGAAAGCTGGCAATGACTACAAAATAGCACATCATTAAAAGGGAGGCAGCCTTGCAGAATGGAAAAATGTTTGGTCTCATAAATCAGTCACACCTGGGTCACAAGCCTGTCCTTACCTCTTTATCTGTTGCAACCTTAATTGTGTATACCCTTGGACTCTTAATGTCCTCCTAGGCAAATTAAATATGGAAGGATGGTGAAACTATTACAAGATAGTAGGAATAAAAGTATTTGTCACATAGTAAGAGTACAGAATAAACTAGTAGATTGGTACTCTCAAGTTTATACTTGATACAGGATATGGTTTACAGTCTTTTCCCCCCACTGTCTCTGTCTTTGATTTTAAACTTCTAACTTGATTCATTGACACTCTAATAGATTTTTTTCAAGTCTGTGTCTCTGAAAGTCAGTGTTCTAGACTGACTTTCAAATTGAAAAAAAATAAAAAAGCAAACTTGATTTCAGAGGAAGTGTATACATGTGTGTATGTGAGAGAGAAAGGGAGGGTTTCATTTGTTTACACCACAGGCTTTATTGTCAAAAAATGTTTGGCTAAAACCAGGCTCCTTTGTTTATACAAAGAAACAGGGAGAAGGAAGAATATAGATAATTTACTTTTAGCTACAATACAGTTTTACAAACACTCTATTGAACACTTTACATACAGTCTTTTAATTCTGACAGCAATGTCATAGGGAACACATTGTGCTTCCTTGCTTTTTGCCTATGAGAAAATCCTGAAAGCTTAGAGAGGTTCAGAGTCATTTCCAAGGTTCTGAATTTGTCCGTATTAAAAACTGAATTCAAATTCAAGTCTGAGTCAAAAATCAATATTGAGAGAGGTGAAATGAGCTGTGACATACATGTCCTAACTTCCAGGCATTTGTTGTTCCTGGGCCTACTTAAATAGCTTTGCAGAAGAAAAAAAAAAAAAAAGAGTAGCATGTGACCCTATTCTCCACCCATCTGCTTAGGATCCTGTTTGGAGACGTCACTTCCTTCTGTAACCCGTTGTGAAGATATATCATTAAAGAGACCCTGAGAACAAACAGAAAAGGTGCGTCTTTTCATGGCTCTGCTACAAACTGCCTAATTGGGATTTATAAGTGGCTGTGATAAAATCTCTGCATGGCAAAGTCCTGATATTTCTCTCGAACTGTTAAATAATGGCCAGCCAAAGCCTTAAGGACTGAAGTGATAGAGGGCTGAAGATAGAGATCAAATACACCTCCACATTGCAGGTGTGTGTGTGACAGAGAGAGCTTAAGCATGTTAATGTGTGTGTTGGGAGAAAGAGAGGCAAACGGTTTACACAGATAGGCTAATATGAAATTCTACAGTTTCAAGTAATGTCTGATTTTTATTAATTTAATCCTGGGGTGGATTAAGTTCAAGTAACCCTCCTAGTATCATTGAAGAGACTTTCACAGTGCGCAGAATTTGGTGGTTTGTGTCTCTAGATGCCATCCTCATTCTAGTTGTTGAATTCATTGGATCACTTTCAGATGCCAGCAAAAATGGCACAGTGTCAATTGAAAGCCATCACTCTCTCTTCTTTGGTGAGAATGTTGGAGAACGATGGTAATAACTACAATTATGCTGGCTGCAACCCACCATCTTTGACTAGTAGCACATAGGTATGAAAAAGACTTGTATTAATTAGATCTAATATCATCCGACCATCCAATGAGTTAGCTAGAATGACTTTGTTTTGTAGCAGAGAAAAGAAATGCTCAGAAAATGGAGGTAACTCACTCTGGATTAAAGTTTTAAGCCACAGCAGAGCCAGGATATGACATGACACAATTGTTTTCTGTAACAAGTCTTTCACCATTACTTAAAGTTTTTACCCACATACCTTTATTAAGGTTTTTAAAAGTAAGATAAGTAGACTGAAACAGTATGTGTGCTAAGTCACTTAAGTCATATCCAACTCTGTGTGACTCTATGGACTGTTGCCCATGGGGTTCCTCTGTCAATGGAATTCTCCAGGCAAGAATATGGGATTGGGTTACCATTTCCTACTCCAGGGGATCTTCTCCACCCAGGGACCAAATCCACATCTCTTGCCTCTCCGTGACAGCCGGGTTTTTACCACTAGTATCACCTGGGAAGCCCCAGATTGAAACAGCATGAACTGTTAAATGGAGAGGCTGCTGCTGCTGCTGCTGCTGCTGCTGCTGCTGCTAAGTCACTTCAGTCATGTCTGACTCTGCGCAACCCCACAGACGGCAGCCCACCAGGCTACCTCCTCCCTGGGATTCTCCAGGTAAGAACACTGGAGTGGGTTGACATTTCCTTCTCCAATGCATGAAAGTGAAAAGTGAAGTGAAGTTGCTCAGTCATGTCCAACCCTCAGCGACTCCATGGACTGCAGTCTTCCAGGCTCCTCCGTCCATGGGATTTTCCAGGCAAGAGTACTGGAGTGGGGTGCCATTGCCTTCTTCGAATGGAGAGGCTAGATGACCACAAAGAAAAGAGAAAGCCTGTGTTGTTCAGTTGCTAAGTCGTGTCCTACTCTTTGTGACTCCTTGGACTGCAGCCCTCCTAGCTTCCCTGTCCTTCACTGTTTCCCAGAATTTCCTCAAACTCATGTCAATTGAGTTGATGATGCCATACAACAATCTCATCCTCTGTTACCCCCTTCTCTTCCTGCCCTTGATCTTTCCCAGCATCAGGGTCTTTTCCAGTGAGTCAGCTCTTCTCATCCACTGGCCAAAGAATTGGAGATTTAGCATCTGTCCTTCCAGTGAATATTCAGGACTGATTTCCTTTAGGATCGACTGGCTTGATCTCTTTGCTGTCCATGGTACTCTCAAGAGTATTCTCTAGCAGCAAAGTTCAAATGCATCAATTCTTTGAAGCTCAGCCTTCTTTATGGTCCACCTTTCACATATGTACATGACTACTGGAAAAACCATAGTTTTGACTAAAGCATGTGAGTACTGCTTAGATTGCCAATGAGAATTTAAGTGATGGCATGTGTGATGATGGAAGTGATGATTGAAGGCAAGAATGCCCATGACATAGGTAGAAAGGCTTGTGTTGATAGATCTTATAATTATTATTGCCATCTCTCTCCCCAAACCACCCAATTTGGTCCATGAATGTCACAATAATCTACCTAGTCATTCAAATCAAAACTACAAGAGCCATCCTTAATTCCTCTTTTACTTTCCAGCCCACATCTAAGCCCTCACCACCCACCACTAACATCCTGGCTAATAATCATTCCTCACCTCCAAGACAACAGTTTCCTTAGTCTCCTCATCTCCATGCCTGCTCTCTTGCCTCACTTTGCCCTCTGCAGGATTCTATGGCAAGATTCCTAACAGCTAAAAGCAGACTTATTCTCCTGTTTAAAAATCCTGCAGTATAGTTGATGGTATGATACAATTTTTGTTCCTTTTAGGTTAGTAATGACATTAACAGTATGCCTAAAATGAGTTGTTATTTTGTTTTTCTTTAAATAATATTCAAAATAGGACAATTTAGAGATGACATTTTCTTACACCTGGGATTTGCTTTAGAGTCATCTGGGGAGTGAAGACAGTGGCTAGGGATATTCATAGACAAGATTGGCCTTGAAAAGCTGGGTGATTAATTACATTAACACAGGGTAACATTTAATAACTTAACTTTGAAACTGTCCACACACACAAAAAAATGTTTTAAAAAAACCTACTGATGGATTGTCTTTGAAACCAGAATTAAATAAAAATATCCCCCCATAGCCTACAATGTCATGTGTGATTTGACCGTGACCTGCTTCTCATGCCTCGTTATGCTCCTTTCTCCTTATTGTTCACTCTGCTCCAGATCCACTGACCTTTCTGGCCTTTGAAAATGCCAAGCCCTCCTTGTCTCAAAGGGCTTTGAACTTGCTCATCCTTCTGCTTAAGATTTTTTTCTCTCTTAACCTTGAGGTGGCTACTCCCTTTCAACTTTATGTCTCAACTCAATTCAACCTCCAAAGAACATCTTTTCTGATCTCTCCAGAAAAGTTACACACTGTACCCCTTGCCTTGCCACAGTATTAGCCTGTTTTCTTCTTCTATAGCATTTAAAACTACCTCAGAGTGGTTTTTTTTTTTTACACATTATCTTTTTTGTCTATCACATTATCTTTTAACTCCCTTCAAGGCAGGTAGTGTTTTGTCCACTCAAATTGTCCAATATTACAAAACTTCCTAGTGCATAGTAGTTGTTCAGAACATACTGGTTGAATATTTACATATTGGTTACAGTACTGCTCAAACTTAACACTCCTCGGTGATTTTATTAATTGTTGTCACAATAAGTGGGCAGCGCTACTGGCATTTAAGACCCAAGGAATCACAGATGCTAAAAGTCTTGCTGTGCATTCTGTCCAATGAGAAATTTTCTGTCCCAAATTCCAATAATGCTCTCACTGTAAAAACCTCGGCTGGAGAAAGGCCATCAGGGATGGTGGTGTTGGGGGAAGTTTGGCAGTGCAGAGAGTAGTATGACATGAATGGCTAGAGGAAAATCATGACTAGACTAGGACAGGCATAGTAACTTAAATAATTTAAATTTTATTTTTAAAGAAGTTGCATTAGCCTTCTATTGGTTACCTAAAGAATTGCTACAAACTTAGCTACTTGGAACTATCCAAGTTTATCATCCCACAGTTCTGTATGCCAGAAGTCCACATGGACTAGGCTGGGTCCTCTGCTGAGGGATTTACAAGGCGAGAACAAGGTGCCACCTGGCAGGGTTTTTACCCAGGGGCTCTGGAGAGTGATCTGTCTCCAAGCTCCTTCAGGTTGTTGGCTGGATCCAATTCTCTGTTGTAGAACCAAGACCTCTGTTTCCTTGGTGCTATCAGCTGTGGGCCTATTTTTGCTTCTTAGAGAAGTCCGCTTATTTCTCCTTCCTTCCAAGTGACCACCTCCTGCAACAGGGGGTCAAGTCCCTCTCAGGCTTTGAATCACTCTGGTTTCTCCTTCTGGCACAACCCTCTACCTCCACCTGGAAACACTTCTCTGTTTTTAAAGACTTACGTAATTACACTGGAGCCACCTGGATAATCCAAATTACCTCACTTTTAAAAACCTGTAATCTCAATTCTGTCAGCAAAGTTCCTTTTGCTATTGAAAATAGCATACTCATAGGTTCCAGGAATTAGGTCATGGACACCTTTGGTAAGGCATTCTGCCTACAACAGGAGTTATTGAACATTTCTAAAGAGGCAAATTAAATTACTCAGACCTGTTTAAATAAGCATTCCTTTCTCACGGCTATCTTTTAGCAACAGGCTTCCTTCTCCTCCAGGAACTATGGCAGAGATGCCTGCAGGGACTCTGCTGGGAAAGCCATTATAAGCCAGCAGCCACATGTCAAACCAAGTGGTGCTGCAGCCCCAGCTCCAAATAGACAGAGCAGAGAGGAAGGGAGTGTGCCTGCTTCCACAAATGGCGGGGCTCAGCTGCGTCTCCATTTCTGGGAGAGTTATGAGTGGAGCACATGCCAGGGAGCATGGAGAGCTTCTCTCCCATAAGCAGATGCTGCTGATCCCCACACAGAAGCCACCTCACTTTCCAGCACTCCCAGACACTGCCTGCCAGATGGCCACAGCTGAATCCACAGCTGAATAGATATTTGCTGTTGGCACCAAATACACCTCTATAGGACTAGTTAAGAACCTGGGGTGGTAGGTAGGGCATCAAATACACACAAACAGTAGAAATGCTTAAAATGTGCCAGGTACTATGCTAAGCACTTTGCAGGTGTTAACCTACACACAACGTTCTCAGGTTGATTGTGTGATTTTTATGCCCCTTGTATATAAGGAAAGACCAAGGCTGGGAGAGGTTGAGTAGCTTGCCAAAGATAATGGAATATATAACCAGAACAGATAGAACTTAAATGGAGGTGAATATTATGTGATCACAGTCTCCAGAGTCTGTGATCTGTGACACTGCGCTAGCTGTATCTGATATTCAGAGCCCTTTAGCTCTCTGTCCTAGATTCCACTGCATCCAACTTCACTTTGCTGCAGCTCAGATAGCCCAAATCCTAGCACCTGCCCTCTGATGAACCACCCTTATTTATAGGTCAGTGGCCCAGAATATTTTCCTCCTGTAGAATAGTGTGTAAAGCTTGAGGAGAGGAAAATTGACACTAACACCATAAAGGATAATGGTCATCATAAAAAGCCTACAGAACTGAAGCCGAGTATAGAAATGACACCAGAAGAGGGATGCAGAATGAAAGGAAGTGTTGTGTGGCTCAGGAGTCACCTTTGGAACACTGAATACCCAGTGTGGAGTTACACATGAAGGGCAGATGTCATTATCCTGAGCTTGTATTGAGTGGAATAAAACAGGAACCAAATTATACACATTGCACAAATTATCTTTTTTAATTCTCACACTATCTTTGGGTTGAATGATGTCAAATAACCGTTTCAGGTATCATGACTGAAAAAGGCAGTTCTGAGACTTGAACCTGTGCAGTCTGACCTGAAAAATAATTTAAGGTTCATGTTTTTTGTTCCAAAATGTCATAAGACATTTTTAAAGGTAGTTCTTTGTGTTGACTCACTCTCTTTTGGCACCATACTGCAACTGGTATGAATCAGGTGAGCATATGCTTCATGGAATGATGCCCACAGATTAAGAAATGTTCTACTTTCTACCTATCCCCCAGACTTAGCATGCATTTCTTTTTTTTTTTTAATTTTTATTTTTTGTTTAATACTTATTCCATTTCACAGTACTGCATTGGTTCTGCCATACATTGACATGAA